>JAWNNO010006128.1:0-19627 GCA_035044985.1 Lordiphosa fenestrarum
CTGTGGGGGGAGTCCAAATGCGTTACCGCGGGCTACAAGCTCATGGCTAGGGGTTTAATTATTTAATTTTAAAAATTCACGGGTTATTTTGGTTTTTATAGGGTATTGGAAAGCCTATCATTTAGTCTAGGACTGGTTGAAGAAGGGACTAGAAGGATAGTATAGAAAAGAGAAGAAAGGAAAAGTTGGCTCAGAAGGACAAATATTAGTTCAGGCCACACTAAGGTGTTGGTTCAGTGGCCAATGTTCCCCACCTTACCATGATCGCCAGGGGCAGATATGAACTGACGTTCATTGGCGATCCCTTGAACAAAGAAGTGTTGTTCACTTCATCCCATGGTGGCGCATTATGATTTCCGGAAAGACGAAAGCTTAGTTAGAGTTCATGATAATTTTAATATAGGGTTTCATAATTCAGGGTTTGGTTTTTAAGCATAACTAAAGTTTGATTGGAAAATAATACAAAGAAAAACTAAAATTAGGTTTAGCAAAACTTGAATTAAGAGTAGGGCAAATTTGCCTAGTAGCGAATTTTCTTTAATAGTAATTAATTGATAAGGAAAGAAAATTAACCAAAAAAATAAACTATTTAAAGCGCAAATGAAAAGGTAAACAAAAACGCGGAAAATTAAAATTCAAATGAAAATTCGCCATTTCATTAGTAACAAGTATGTAATATAATAAGGTGCAATTAATATAATTAATAATATGAAAGGAAACTAGAAAATAATAATAAGTAAGAGTGGATATGGTTCCACTTAGCGAAGTACTACCGTACGAGGCTGGAGCAGCTGCTTGGAGCAAGCCAATGAATAGGGCATCAAAGTAAACATTGCCCAGCAACGGTGAGGAGCGATCTCCGTTAGCTTGTTTTGTTTTGCTTTGCCATCCGCAGATGCTTATCGGTGGGCCATGTGGGCTTGCTTAAAATGTCTAGGTTTGATTTAATAATTAAATTTTACAAGAAGAGGTCTTGAGAGTCATCTTAAGAGCGGCACTTAAATTCTCTCATTATTAGGTAGGCCATAGGTGGGCGTTTTCCTTCAGGGCTGACCAAATGGGCTTGCAGTTGTGGGTGGCAAATGCGACAGAGGCAATTCAGTTTCTCTTTAAGTGGTTTTAAGAGAGTGGCCAGTCCCAAAAGCAATGAGAACAACAACAACAACTGTTGACTGATAAAGACGTATTAGCTTAACGCTCTTGATCTTTCGAACAGAATCAAAGCAAGTTTCGTTTACAGCCACATGGGCTAACACTTACGGCTTTCTTGATGATTCAACGGCGAAAGATCTTTCTCCGGAACGATCCGCTGTAACAAGGCTGGTAGAAGTTTTCGGTTGGTTTTGGGGGTTGTGGGTTTAGAAAACATTTAAGGAGACGACACAAAAAAAATGAATTAGGAGAGCTTCTCTGCCAGCAGCAGCGCTCTGGTGCTTATTTGGCACACAAAAAAAAGGTTTAGGAAAAAAGCTAATTATGTTAGAGTACTAATGGCGCGTTTGTTACACTTTCACTTGGCTTGGTTACTGAGAAAACTTTTGGCTTAGGCTTATATTTTTTTTGTCTGATCCAACTGGAGCCTTAGGGTCTGCACTGGGCGTACTTTTTAGGGGAATTTCGTTTCAATTCACTGCACTGAACTAGGTTGAGATGACTTTGGCTGGGGTTTTTCACTTTGGTGGGATCGCACTTTGTTTTGCAGCTTCTTTACCAACTGCTGTGGCTCGATGGCGATCGGTGGTCCCGGGATTTGGACTCCTGGCCAATGAGGTTAGGACCGCCAAAGGCAAGGGCTTTTTAGCTTGCAGCCGGGTCTAGGGGCCAGACCAATTGGCTGGCACCAAGTAAAGGTGGGCCGACGAAGGCGGCGACTGGAGTGGCTCTGCCACGAGGTTCAGCTTTTTTCGCTCTACTCTTGCAGCCTGGTTGGAATGGTTTGGAAAGCAAGAAAAAGGTCAATTTTCCCCGAGGAAAATGCCAAGAATCAAATATTGTTGCGCCAAGCCGACAAGAACCAAGCTTTTGGGTATTTTATCCCCTTTAGCTTTGACGAGAGTCATTGGTGGCTGCGCTTAGTCTTAAAATTTTGGTGGTTTTAAGGTTAAGCCAGGTTTAATTTTCTCACTGGCACGTCTGCTCGGCTCGAGGTGGATTTTGTGAAAAGAATGAGGTTTGCGGTTAGCGAGACCACCTAGCCTTGCCCGGAAATACGTAGCACCTAGCGGTGTATCTTTCGATTAATTAATCGAGTGCTATCGCGGGGGTGATCTGAATTTTCCGAATCGACTATCGACTAATATTCGATCAAAGGTACGAGAAAATGCTTTTCTGATAGGAGAAAATTAAATGTTTAATTAAATACTATTGGACGGTTCTATTGATTGACCAAAAGCGTTTGTCTGCAATTTTGCTTGTTGATCAGACGGCTTATGCTTTCAACCAACAATAAAACTGGGGCGTAACTTTGAGCATACTTTTAGGCGTCGGTTTTTAAAATGCATGGTTTTAGGCTTAAAACTTATATTTACGGGACAAGCGCCACTACATAATATTTTATAGCCGCTTGGTAGGAAAAGAGTGAAGATGTCCCGAGGCGGGATCAAACCCACGACCTTTGGCACAGGAGAAAAACACACTAACCGCAGAACCACAACCAGCCACAGGAAATTAAATTCTCTTAGTTGATTTCTGTTGATTATTAAATTATAATAAATCCTTGACCTGGAGGCGGCTTACAAACAACAAAATCAGATCGCGATCAGAACAGATTGGATTTAACTTTTTCTGCTTTTTGAATGTTTTTTTGTGAAACAACAGTTGATTTCTTTTGAAAGTCGAAATACGACGACAAAAAAACATGCAATACACAATTTCACCTATATCTTTAAAGCAAAAGCTGATGGAGCCGAGACCAGTTTCGCAGTCAGTGAACAAAACTGAACCAGAATTTTTCATCAAAGAGGATGCAACATAGAAAAAGTGTCATTTTGTTCCCCTGTGTTATTATTAAAAAGAACTGTTTTGATTAAAAAATCTAATTGTAAAAAAATGTCTGATTATTTATTGATCACGATTATAAATAGTCAACAAATTATTTTAATAATCAAAAGTAATCAAAAAATAAATTTAAAGAGCATAAATGTGGTGCCCATCTGTTAATAGCTTCAACTGCTTTTAAAACGGTCAGAATTCGTTTTATACTCTGCACAGAGTATATTAAGTTTGTGCAAAACCACGTAACAGCCAAAAGCAAGCATCTCCGACAACATAAAGTGATCAGCATCAACAACCGAGTCGATATAGCCATGTCTGTCCGTCCGTTTGAACAAACGGATATGGTAAGAGATACAGCTTCGACATGTGCCCACACAATCTTCTTAAACTTCCAGGCAGATCAAGTTTTTTTCAATGTTTGCCACGCACCCTCCTTCACCCGCAATTTGAAAAAAACCTCAGATCTTTCATATTTTTTTATACATAGAGGTTGGTACCTTCTGGACATCTTAAGTAATCAGTGTTATTTATCGTTTCGCCGACCGGAATGGTAAAGATCGGATGAACGATAGTCAAGTTTTAGTTTTATGGCTATGGGGAAAACAAACATTTTTGCTGGGCAGCACAGGCTATAACAGCGATGGGCAGAACTTTACACTCTCCAACACTTCATATTTCACTTCAATACGAACAATAAATCAAATTAGGATTATAAAGGGTGATTTTTTAGCTATTATCTTTGTTGGAAGCTGCCGAGCTTTTTCGACAACTTTGATAAAAAGAAAGTTCCAATAAATTCCTCTTCATCAATTACATTTACTTTATTATATAAATTCCACAAAATCAATAGGCCGTGGCCGTGGGTAAATTGGCATATACGAAATTGGTTGATCGCGAAGATGCTGCTGCACTCGGTGGCTCTCAGATTACAACTACCCATTAGCAATGCAAAAGATTAGCAGCTAAGCACAAGAGTATTTGAGTATGTATGACAGTTAGAATTGTGAGTGGGTTTGTTTACATATATAAGAGCGCAACAACAAGCTTTTGACTTAGTTTAAGAGAGAACAGATTTGAAGAGAATTAAATACTAATTGGAACCAGCTGCTGCTCCGAACATCCTCCCCCCCGTTGAAAGGACAGGACTTTCAACAGAATCTTCAACGGGAAGGACGCACAGCTTGTTGACTGCCCGTCTAATGGTTCCAGTGGGTGTGCGCAAATCTGCAACTCTGACCACACCGTCAGATCCAGCGATGGTCTCGATAACTCGTGCTAGTGGCCATTTTAGAGGCGGCAAGTTCTCGTCCTTCACGCACACAATGTCGTTGACCTGGATTGAGCGTTTGGGGGTGCGCCACTTTGCGCGCTGCTGGAGAAGAGTTAGATATTCTTCGCTCCAGCGCTTCCAGAAGAGCTGTTGAACCAAAGTCGCGCGTTGCCAGCGATCGAGACGGTTGAAGTTAAGTGGCGCCAAGTCGGGTTCAGGAAACGCCATAGGTGGACGACCAGTTAGAAAATGTCCTGGTGTAAGGACCCCAAGATCCTCAGGATTCTCTGAAAGGGATACAAGAGGGCGAGAATTAATTATTGCCTGGATTTGGCAAACCAAAGTTCGCAGCTCGTCAAAGCCAAGAAGAGCCGATCCCATCGAACGATATAAGTGTTTTTTGGCCATCTTAACTGCGGCCTCCCATAAGCCGCCGAAGTGGGGTGAGCGAGGCGGGATAAAACGCCAATCGAATCCATTGTTGAGGCAGTGAGCAAAGACCTCATCCCGATGCTTTTCGCTTAGAAATAAGCGACGAAGGTCATCTAGCTCGTTCTTTGCGCCTACGAAATTAGTCGCATTGTCCGACCAAATGCATCTTGGTATGCCGCGAGTAGCTACAAAACGCTTGAGAGCGCTTAAAAAGGCCGCAGTAGAAAGATCCTTTACCAATTCCATCCAAACGGCTTTGGTGGCAAAACAGATGAAAACGCTGATGTAGCATTTTTGCGGAGCCTTATTTCGCACCTCCGGCTTGTAGTAAAAGGGCCCGCAATAATCAACGCCCGTAACGGTGAATGCCTGTGAATCCTGGATGCGCTCCTTGGGCAGGTCAGCCATGATGTGCTCGATGAGACGAGGTCGGGATCTGCAGCATATAACACACTTGCGCAGTGCCCGCGCAACGGTTTTCATACCACCAATAGGCCAGAACTGCAAGCGAATAGAGCCCAGTAGAGACTGTGGACCAGCGTGGTGATGCTTGCGATGCAGATGAGTGATGATTGCGAAAGTTAAAGGGTGATCCTTTGGCAAAATGATTGGGTGGCGCGCGTCAAAGCCAAGAGTTGAGTGACGTAGCCGGCCCCCAACGCGTATCAATCCAAACTCATCTAAAAATGGTGATAGGGAAGCCATATTGCTTGAAGAGTCAACGCATCTCCTCTTTTCCAGAGCATGGTACTCAGGATACAGTTGAGCTCTTTGAACGATTCGAATCAGGAAGTGAAGTCCTCCACGAATGTTCTCAGACGAAAGCTGAGGCGACTTTATTTTGTTGATGAATTTGTGCACATATCCAAATATGCGCTGCATCATGCCGAATGAGTTTATGTATTTGAAATACAACGATATGTCAACCCGATCGGTTGACAGCATGACCTTGTGTCGAACCTCTGGAAGTTTGCTTTCCGGCAGGCAATACTCTGGCCATCCGCTTCTTGGCCGCTGCAAAAACGATGGGCCATTCATCCACAAGGTTGAGTGTAAAAGCTCCTTCGGTGCAGCTCCCTTTGACAGTATGTCAGCCGGATTCATGGCTGTTGGAACATAATGCCATTCCATTCCCGCCGTCAGCTGCTGTATGGCACAGATCCTGTTGGCCACGAAAACGTTGAATTTGGATGGCTCATCCTTCAGCCAGGAAAGAACCACGGATGAATCCGACCAACAATGGAACTCACAGTCAAATAGCTCCATTTTTGAGATTTCAGCCACCAGTTGTGCGAGCAGAGCGGCAGCACAGAGCTCAAGCTTAGGTACTGTGAGGGTTTTTAAAGGCGCAACTCGGGCCTTTGAACAAAGTAGGTGCACTTGAACACCATTTTCCGCCAGGGATCGAACATAAATACATGTTCCGTAGGCCTCGAGACTGGCATCACAAAAAGCATGTACCTCGAAGCTACCTTTGGACTGCAATACGTAGCGAGGAAATGTTGCATGCTCTACATTGGCGAAGTCTTTGCAAAATCCAGACCAAGACGCTTCTAACGACTGCGGCAAGCTTTCATCCCATTGCAACTTGTCTCTCCACATGCGTTGCAAGATGATTTTCGCTCTGGTCAGGGTAGGTCCGATCAGCCCAAGTGGATCATAGCATCTTGCGATGGTGGCCAATACAGAGCGCTTGGTGTGTTTGCCAGAGCCAATCTGTGGAGCAAAGGTGAGAGAGAACATGTCGTTATGCGGTGCCCAGGCCAGCCCAAGCGCTTTGGTCACATCGCTGCCGTCATCAAATTTAAGAAGGCTTTCTTTGTCTTCCTCTGGGACATCCTGAAGTACATCATGCGAGTTGGAGCACCACTTTCTCAACCGAAAGTGCCCCCGAGCAAGAAGATGTTTGGTTTGATGCATGATGTCTCGAACTTCTTCAACAGAATTGCCTCCTGCTATCATGTCGTCAACGTAAAAGTTCCTCAAGACGACTATCGAGCCCAATGGAAACGATTCGGACTCGTCCATGGCCAGTTGATGCATGGCACGTATAGCAAGAAACGCAGCAGGCTTCGTCCCATAGGTGACCGTGTCCAATTTGTAAACTTGGATGTCTTCCTCAGGAGAGTCACGCCACAAGATACACTGGAGCATGTTATCAGGAGCAGAGACCCGAATGCATCTGTACATTTTACAGATGTCACCTGTAAGACCAATGGGAAAAGTACGAAAGCGAATGAGAATATTGAAAAGATTGGCCTGAATTGTGGGTCCTGCCATAAGTAGTTCATTTAATGAGAACCCAGAAGTTGTCGCTGCGGAGCCGTCGAATACAACTCTCAGACTTGTTGTGGTGCTGTCTTCTTTGACCACGCAATGGTGCGGCAGGAAATATTTGCATTCATGAACATCTGCTTTAGGAACAATAGACATATGCTTAAGGGTCAGATATTCCTTTATAAATGCTGCGTATTTTGCCTTGAGATTCGGGTTGCGATTCAGCTTTCGCTCCAAGTTTTCAAATCGATGCCTGGCCTGCAGGTAGGAGTCTCCCAAAGACTCCAATCCGCGCTTCATTGGCAAGCGAACGGAATATTCCCCAGAGGGCAAGCGAGTGTAATGCTTCTTGAAATGCTCCTCACATTGAAGCTCCTCTTTTGTGGCCTTAGCAATTGGCTCAAAGGCATGCTCCACTTCCCAGAAACGACGCACCAAATCGTCCAGCCGAGTGCTGGGATAGGTGCGATCCGATGATCTTTGGCTGGCGACGAACGATGAGAGTTTAGGGGTCCGATGACCGCCACCCGATAGGATCCAGCCAAGATGCGTTTTTTGTAGCAATGGTAATCCGGGAGCCAGTTGAATCTGCCCCACGCACAACAACTCGAAAAAGAGACCTGCTCCGATGAGCAAGTCAATCCGTTGTGGCAAGTGAAACGATGGATCAGCAAGCTTTATATTTGAGGGAACGTTCCAAGTGGTAGTGCTCACTGACATGCCAGGCTGATTGTCAGTAATCGTTTGCGCAATGATGGCAGTGAGGCTGGTTGCGAAATCTGAAGTCCGCGACTTCAGGACGAGATCGACTGAGTATCCTTCAGTTGAGAATTTGGTATCTCCAATACCTGAGACTGCAGCCTGCGATTTAGTTTTACGAAGTTGAAGTTGGTTGGCGAATCGAGTTGTAACAAAGTGTATCTGAGAACCTGAGTCCAAAAGTGCACGGCAAGGAACGAGTGTGCCAGCACGGTTTTTGATTAGGACAACGGCAGTGGCTAATAGCACAACATCAGACGAAGAGTTAGATATAAGGGCTTGAGGCAAGGAGGGCGACATAGGCTGTGATGTGGCAGATTGGGACGAAACTTGAGTTTGAGTAGCGGGTGACGACACACGACTATAGTGCAAAAGAGTGTGATGATTTAATTGGCAAGTGCGACAAGAACCAGATTTGCAATCCCTCATTTGATGGCCTTTTTTCAGGCAGTTAAGGCACAACGAAAGCCTTTTAGCCTCCTTATGTCGAGCGATTGGCGATAAGTGTTCGAAACGTTTGCAATGATAAATCTGGTGATCTGTGCCATTACATATTATGCACGTACTTGACGACGTCTTTGCAGCCACAAACGATTTTCTCTGCGTACTCACAGTTTTTCCGGATTTTACAACCTGACCATCATGCTCCTGCATGGCGTGCTGCACATTTTCAAGCGTTCGGCATCGCTTCTCCAGAAATGTCGATAATTTCTCCCAGGATGGCATCTCGTTGATCGGAGAACTTTCCTCCCATTTGCTCTGAGTGTTCTTGTCCAGCTTCTGGAGCAAAGTTTGCACGAGAATGCAGTCAGCCACTTCTTCCTTAGTAGCAAGCGATTCCAATGCTCTGAGGTGTGAAGTGACCTTGTCCGTCAGCTCGCGTAGCTTGCCCATAGACTCGTCTGCCTTGCCCAGCCCAAATATCTCCCTGATGTGTGCCTGTAAAATGAGACGTTTATTATCGAATCTCTTTTGAAGAATGTTAATAGCAATGTTGTAGTTAGCCTGATTGATTTCCAAAGAGCTGATTGTGTCCAGCGCAGTGCCAGTCAAGCAGGAACGAAGATGTTGCAGCTTTTCGATAGGAGAAATATCCGCCTCCTTGTCAATTACAGAAGTGAACATTGCGAAGAAACTGGCCCACTCTGTATATGCCCCATCGAATTTAGGCAGCTCCAGCTGAGGCAAGCGCGACCGATTGGCCATAACCACTACTGATTGGGACTCGTTTGTATTCACTCTGAATGTGGAACAATGCTGAGCCGGCTCACGTTTGCCAAGTTCACGCTGGAGAGTAGCTCTCAGGCTCAACAAAATGGAATCAAACCTGGCAGGCAGCTCACTAGATATTGAATCAAAATGCAGCTCCTCCAAACTTGTATGCGCGATGACGAAATTCGATTTCAGCTCGTTCAGTGATTCCAGCAATCCCCTTAGACCATATTCATCCATGCCTTGCAGCCTCTGAACATCCATCTCAGCACAAATAGCATTAAGCCGGTCGAATATAGCATTTGTTTTGAGATTTAAAAACGCAACCCGGTCTATAGGGGTGCTTCCACTGGATGCGGCAGCGGAGCCGTACGATTCACTAGGCGGAGCGGTATTAGCTGACGTTTCGTTATGTGGAGTCTGGTTATCCATGTTGACGATTTCCAATAATTAAATAATGGCAACTTGCAGCTTATGTTTGTTGGGCGCACGCGTGTGTTCGCGACGAGAATAATTTTCGACTGCTTTTCCTGCAGCTGCGGCAACAAGAACACGCGATCACCGTTATGTTGAAAGGCAAAGCGAATAACCGTTCAATTTCGAGATTGTTCTGTGCAGCTAGGCAAAAGTCTTTGCTTTGCAGCGACCAAAGCAGAAGGCGAAAGCAAAGATGAAAAGATAACGGATTGGCACGCACAAGCACACGTTCGCAGTTCTTGTGTGTGTGTGTGATCTTTTTTCTGCACTGATTGAAACCGTATTTGTTTTCATATGCACGGTGCACACAATTTTAAAGTTAATTTAACAATTTTTGGAAATGTTTATGCACAATATTATAACACCACGGCGATCACGTCGGGGTCACCAAAATGTTGGAAGCTGCCGAGCTTTTTCGACAACTTTGATAAAAAGAAAGTTCCAATAAATTCCTCTTCATCAATTACATTTACTTTATTATATAAATTCCACAAAATCAATAGGCCGTGGCCGTGGGTAAATTGGCATATACGAAATTGGTTGATCGCGAAGATGCTGCTGCACTCGGTGGCTCTCAGATTACAACTACCCATTAGCAATGCAAAAGATTAGCAGCTAAGCACAAGAGTATTTGAGTATGTATGACAGTTAGAATTGTGAGTGGGTTTGTTTACATATATAAGAGCGCAACAACAAGCTTTTGACTTAGTTTAAGAGAGAACAGATTTGAAGAGAATTAAATACTAATTGGAACCAGCTGCTGCTCCGAACAATCTTTTTGGCAACACTGGTTTAAACAGCTCACGCACGTTTCGTGTTTTGTTTCACTGTCAAACATCTTCAGTTTGGTCTATAATTTAACCATGAATCGTCTTACAAACGAACAACGCTTGCAAATTATTGAATTTTATTATCAAAATGCGTGCTCTGTTAAGAAAGTTCATCGCGCGCTTCTTTCATTTTATGGTCAGTTTAATCGACCCACTGAAGCGGCTGTTCGGATATTCGGGCTATTGTGACTAAATTTCGCAGCAAATTTACATTGTTGGACATTAAACCACCAACACGCTTACGTAGAGTGCGAACTGAAGAAAATATCGCAGCTGTATCGGCCAGTGTTAATGATGACCATCAATTATCGATTCGTCGCCGTTCGCAGGAATTGGACCTCTGTTACTCAACAACGTGGAAAATTATGCGAAAGGATTTAGGTGTGAAGCCTTTCAAAATCCAGCTGGTGCAAGAATTGAAGCCGAACGACCTACCACAACGTAGAATTTTTGGTGAATGGGCTCTTGGAAAGTTGGCCGAAGATCCACTTTTTTACCGAAAAATTGTGTTCAGCGACGAAGCTCATTTTTGGCTCAATGGGTACGTAAATAAGCAGAATTGTCGATTTTGGAGTGAATACCAGCCAGAAGCATTGCAAGAACTACCAATGCATCCAGAAAAAGTCACAGTTTGGTGCGGCTTATGGGATGGTGGCATCATTGGACCGCACTTCTTCAAAAATGATGCGAATCGTAACGTAACTGTAAATGGTGAGCGCTACCTACTTTTTGCGGAAAATGCAAGAGCTTCACTTGCATGATATGTGGTTTTAACAAGACGTTGACACATGCCACACAGCATGCGCAACAATGGACTTATTGAGAGGCGAGTTCGGTGAACCTTTTCTTTCACGTTCGGGACCGGTCAATTGGCTGCCTAGATCGTGCGATTTAACGCCTTTAGACTATTTTTTGTGGGGTTATGTTAAAGCTCATGTCTATACAGACGAGCCCGCTTCAATTGACGCATTGGAAGACAACATTGAAGCATTTATTCGTGAGATACCGGCCGAAATGTTGGAAAGAGTATGCCAAAATTCGACTAAGCGGATGGAAATGTTGACCGTGACTGCGCCTCAAATGGTCAACATTTGCATGAAATAATCTGCAAACATTAAATTATATGAACCGTACTATCGATTCAAATAAAGATTTCATGCATTTTTCTGAATTTTGTGTGTTCTTTTTTGAAAAACATTCCTATAGCTCTTAAAAAATCACCCTGTATATGTAATTTATCGATATTCGATTACAAAGTCAGCTATTAGCCATCGAAACCAGGAAAAAATACAAAACTTCACCGTACTAAAAACATTTTGTACACCGTTGCTTTCGTTTTTTATAAAAAATTTCTCAATTAAATATTGACTGGTTGTAAAAAGTCGCAATTGAAAATTTAATGGTAAGGAAATTTTTCAGTTAAAAATTGGCTGGTGTGAAAAATCCCAATTGAAAACAAGAAAGAAAGTCGGTCAAGCCCGACTATAACATACTCTGTACCAAGAAATTTTGTCTTTTGATCATAACTCGAAAACCGTTCATCCGATCTTCTTCATTCCTTTGGCGGATCGATAAGTTATTCTAATTACTAAATATGTCCAGAAGGAACAAGCCATCTATCTTCAAAACTGTGGGAGATATGACGTTTTTTCTAAATTGCGGGGGCGGGAGGGGGCGTGGCAAAAATTGAAAATAAACTTGATCTGCCTGCAGACATAAGAAGCATATGTCCCATACACGTCAAACCTCTATCTCTTACCATCTCTGAGATCTGTGCGTTCATACGGACAGACGGACAGACGGACATGGCTATATCGACTCGGCTGTTGATGCTGATCAAGAATATATATACTTTATGGGGTCGGAGATGCTTCCTTCTGGATGTTACATACTTTTGCACAAACTTATAATACTCTATGTACCTACGGTACAGAGTATAATTAAATGGAAGGGAAATATCCCAAGCAAAATTTTAATGGAAGGGAAATAAATAAATAAATATCAGCTGGCACTTGACTGGGTTCAAGTGTCATTAATAATTTATTGAAAGCTGCGAATGTTAACTAATTCTAAAATTTAATGAAAAAATTGAATCAAAATGCAATTGACTGCTAAAATAGTTGCGCTAAAATGTAAACAAAATTCAACAGGACTTAATTTGTAATTGAAAATTTAAACTATTAAGCTCAAGTAATTGTTTGTAGCTTGAAAAAGTAAATAATTAATAAAAAAATGTGCAGCATTCCCAGCACTGGATATAACTACCGATTACCGTGAATGTTTTTAATGTACATTTCAACAACTTTGTACCTTTGCTAAAGAAACTGACAAAAATGCAACAAAATTTCCATAATAAGGCCATTTGATGCTGCAGTAGCAGCTAAAAGCAGCGCTGCTACTGCGCTGCAGCAGCGAACAGTCTTTTGATCATAGCTCGACAACCGTTCATCCGATTTTTACCATTCCTTTGGCTGATCGATATGTCTAGAAGGTACGAACCATCTATCTTTAAGACTGTGGGAGATATGACGTTTTTTCCGAGTTACGGGGGCTGGAAGGGGAGTGACTAAAATTTAAAGTAAACTTGATCTTCCTGCAGATATAAAAAGTATTTGTCCCATACATGTCAAACCTCTATATCTTACCATTTCTGAGATCGGACAGACAGACGGACATGTCTCTACCTACTCGGCTGTTGATGCTGATCAAGAATATATATATACTTTATAGCGTCGAAGATGCTTCCTTCTGGCTGTTACATACTTTTGCACCAACTTATTATATTCTATGTACCTACGGTACAGAGTAGAAAAATATCCGACAAAAACAACGGCTAGTAGCGGATGGATGAGTTACACAAAATTGCTGAAAACCAAGGAGACTTGGACTTTTAACGCCAATTTCGACACTATTGGCATATCGTGTGTTTGACTTTTCACTGCGCTGCAGCAGCGACCGATTTATCCGATATTACCAATACTTACTAAATATGTTCAGAGGGTACAAAGCTTCTATCTGTAAAACTGTCGGAGATCTGACGCATTTTCCAAATTGCGGGAGCGGAAGCAGGCGTAGCAAAAATTAAAAATAAAAGAAATCTGAATGCATGTGTAAGAAGTTTTTGTTCATTACATGTCGGAGCTCTATCTCGTCCATCCCTGAGATTTGTTTGTTCATACGGATAGATATGGGTGCATCGAGTTCCTTTTGGCTGTAACTTACATCTGGCACAAAGTATAAAAATGAATAAATTGAGGAAAATTCTCTTGAAAGCGACAGCACACTTTCGGCTTCCCTGAAACGATTGTATTTAAAAACACGACTACTTAAGTTGGTATGTGAAGGGACAAATAAATCTGCGATTGCTAGATACGGTCATTGGAAATTGATATATTTTGACGATTTGAATTTCGTAAACAATATCTTCCGACCGGAGAGATAACTGGATACTGTAAAGTAGTAAGAGTCTTATGCAATATGAGAACGATTTTACGAAAAGCGCATAGTGTCAATCTCTGGAACATACACGTATACAGCATATTAAATAAAACGTAGTACCTTTTCATTTCTTTTAGGTCCTTTTCCATTTTAAGCAAGATGCTTCGCTGTTTTTTTTTAGTTGCCGAAATATCCTGTTTTAGACCTTTGGATTTTTGACGCTCTTTCTGTAGCTCTAGCCATGCAATCTTACTTTTTGTCCGATCAATCAGAAGTTTTTCCCGAATTTTCAACAGAATTTCCAATGGCTCCGACTTACTTCTTTCCACATGAATATATTTATCGCACTAGAAAAGTTATAACGAATAAAATTAATGAATCGTTTATGGGGTGTGTGCCACTTGCGACGGCGATTTTTGTGTAACCGTGTTTACATATTTCGAATATAAATAAGTGAAGCAATAAATACATCTGAAGTTATTCAGATCGAAAGAAAATTGGAAATATTTGACGATTTGAATCAGATTGGCTTTGGGCAGTTGGTTTAGTTTAACAAACTTTCTTAACCAGAACTATTCAAAAACTATTCGAAATCGCAGTCGTAATATGGACCGACAACTTTCTTCCATAATATGCACTCTTACCAAATCAAAATTTGCTTGAATTATGCTTTCCAAATTTTTTTGTTCTTTAGGCACTTTAGTTGAGAATAAAGGCGATCCAGAATTCGAGCCACGGAAGTCATCGCAATATAATGAACATTTTTCGGAACTTAACGTTTCAGCAGTAGCGGATTTTGGACTTGTAGTGGTTTGGATATTCATCCATTTTCCTGACATACCGTTTGTTGAGTGTTTATATTTATCGCTAGGTCTACCCAATAAACCTGAAAATAAAAAAAAACACAAAAAATAATCATATGGTCAAAACTTTCTTCTCAAGAATTTTCATTTTTAGTTACCGGTTTGAACCGAACCGAACCCTTATTCCACTGGTGAACCGAACCGCAAACCGAACCTCTTCCTTTAATAATTGCTAACCAAACCGAAAACCACAAATAAAAACTGTTAGGTACTTTTTTTTCTGTGTCTATTTTAAAGACGGGACTCGTGTTCCTATATCCAATTATACTTATTAATTTTTAATTTTAATCTTTTCCCTAATATCATTTTTCTACATTTTGTTTGACTCTCTAAATTCTTACCGATGCCTAACTTTTAAGATGACTTGAGAAAATGTAAGAGCAATTAATCTTGCAAATCTTTCTTCTTGCTCGACTTATAAACTATTTTTTTAGTTGCTAGTTGCAACTTTCTACTTGTTTCCCAAATATTTATAATAAAACATTAGTATTTTTTTGTCATACTGTGCTCGTCATAAAACAGAAAACTGACACGTACTATACATGGTATTGAAGCTGTATTTTTGCTTGATGAGATCTCATATGAGAAAGTTGGCAGTTTTAGATCAATTTAACATTTAAGGATTTAAGGGTAGGGTACATTTGGTAGTGTACCTTTGAGTATAAAAACTGCGGAATGCAAAAGGGCCAATTTTAACATTTGGCTTCAAGAGAAACATACTATCAAATCATAAAACTTCACCCACCTCGGTTTTATCAAATTGCTTTTTATACCCTTTGCATATAATTATACACCTTAGATGAGCACGCTTGTAATTTTATATTTGTACTGAATCGCTCTTGCGAGCGATCCTTCTTTTATTCTATAAAAATCATCCCTTAAATCTAACTTATCTATTGCTTTGTTTGTAAGACGAAGCATGTGTATGTTTATGTGTATGTGCGTTGGTAATTACCATATGCACACATATGTGTCGGTCTAGTAGGAGGGGTGCATCGTCTGTGCATCTGAAAGGGCCACTTTTCTTATTTTTCTTCGGTATTAATGATTTTTCTTCTTGTTTTGGTTTCATAACAGTTTTCCACTTAATTGTGTTTGCTGTTGTTTCTTCGACCTCGTCGAAGAGTTCTATCTGTTGGCCGCCGTCTCTTCACGGGCCTGAAAGACATCCTTGTCCTTCATATCGATGGTGATATCGCTCTTCATTACTTGTAGTTTGAGCTGCTCGATATTTAGACCTTGTTGGTTGCTGTCCTCATCTTCTCCATTGGGTTGCTGATCCAGATTGTTGGACTCTGTTGCTGGATGCGTGGACTCCGAGGCAGCCTGAGTGTTGACCTGGGCGATAATGACATCTGGCGCTCGCTGGTGTTCTTTGAACAGACTTCCACGATTGATCGTTGAAGTCTGCTCCTTGGGGGTTTTGGGTAACCCTCAACGGCGTACGTGCTGGTTTCAGATTAGGCTGACTGATTTTCAACTTTTCTGTGAATCTGTTCCAGTTTTCACTGTGGATCTTGCATATACTGTCCCATGCTGTTGAATAGTACGAAGAACTGGTAATAAGTGAGGAGGTGAGTTTGTTTCTAGCTTCTCCTTTCAGACACGAGTTCAGATAGTACATCCTAATGGCATCTCCGAAATCTGCTTTTTCGTGAATTGCCATTTTAAACCATCCATAGAATTTAATCCACTCTTTGGGTTTTCCACTAAATGGGGGCATTTCCATTGCTGGTGTAGCTGGCTGAGGTGGTCTTGCATTCTTTAATTCTTGGAGACGCTGTTTCCTTTCCAGTCTTTCCATCATCGCCGTGGCCTTAATCCTCATCTCGATATTGTTATCGTTGTCAATCTCATTGAGCTTATACATGGTCAATACCTTTCGATGCTTCTCGACTACCACCGTCATCCTATTTTCAATCTTCGATTTATACTCCAGAATTCCATATCTGTTCAATTCCATGATGCATCTCCTAGCTTCATTAATAGCCTGGTTTAGTTTGCCTGCAAGTAGTTCCAATTGAATCGCCATTTCGAATATTGGGCTTACAGAGCCAAAATTGTCCGCTTCGGTAGCATATGTGGGCGTCGTGTACCGCTGCACATCATTTTGTACTGATGGCCCGGCGTCCTGCATGGCGTGATCACTCATATTGACCTTCAATCTCGTTATGAGTTGCGCCATTGTTTTGTCGAATATTCAAACATTCGCACCCACTTTACAGACTTTGATAAACCAAAATTGTGTATACGCTAACATCAACTTTCGCGAATATCAAACATATGGCTCGAAGGACCAAAAAATTTATAGAATTATACACCTTAGATGAGCACGCTTGTAGTTTTATAAATGTACTGAATCGCTCTTGCGAGCGATCCTTCTTTTATTCTATAAAAATCATTCCTTAAATCTAACTTATCTATTGCTTTGTTTGTAAGATGAAGCATGTGTATGTGCGTTGGTAATTACCATATGCACACATATGTGTCGGTCTAGTGGGAGGGGTGCATCGCCTGTGCATCTCAAAGGGTCCCTACGCGTAGGGTTAGATCGTCCAGACCCTTGTCAATGTGGCTATTAATATTTATGTTATTACTACGAGACATGTTTATGGGTTAGGCAAATGATATCTATCGCTAGATGTTTAGATTAGATTAAACATGAGTCCACGATCCCACGACTCACATCTAGCGATAGATATCATATCACTAAATACCCTTGCAGAGGGTATATTGAAATTGTCCAGATGTCTGTAACGCATTGAAGGAAGCATCTCCAACCACATAAAGTATATAGATTCTTGATCAGCATGACAAGCTGAGTCGATATAGCCATGTTCGTCTATCCGTCCGTCTGTCTGTTTCTATGCGATTTCCTCCGTCAATTTTAACGCTATCGTGACCAAACTTTGCACGAAGTCTTGTAGTACAAATACGCTGCACATATAGCCTGTTGGCAAATTTTTTCTCAGTTGTCTCGTATTCCTCATTTCCAACTAACCTTACAGAAATATTTTGTAAATTTTGAATAGCTCATTGATACAACTCTTTAGGGGTTTGTATGGGGTTATTCAATCTTTGAGACTCGCTCTAGCAGGTAATCTTTTCACCGTACCCCCCAAGCCATCGCATGCACCTTTACCGTGAGATGTGGGGAAAAAGTGTCATTCTGCATTAATACCAAAATCTTTCTAATGGTGCGATAGATTTGCAAAAAAAATTTGTTTTTGTAATGGGCGCTTTCACCATCGGAAAAGTATATAATTTTGGTTGCCGTTTAATTTTTCTTTTATGAGTTTTATGAAGTGTTTCTGATACACGTGAACGTCTATTTTATCATGATGCAAGCACTCTAATATCACTACCAAGCTTAGCATTCCAACGTTACCGTCATTGTGTTTATAATATTTGCCAAATGGATGAATAGTTGCTTGGTTGTTGTTCCAATTAATGCCCTGTATAGCGTTTTGGACGACGAAAGCGAAGTTTTCGGAGAAATCACATATTACAATGCACTCATGATTTTCTAACATTTGTTTTCTATAGTTAAAGAACTCACTCTAGTTCCGTACAAAAAATGCATGAGTATGCAGTTTCTCTAAGCCAGTCCTGAGCTTAAGGAAATATTCCTTAATAGAGCTTTAGATAAATTGCAAAGTAGTTCTGTCCACTTTTGTCCATTGCTGTAAGTTATTTCATGAATTGAACTATTTTGAAACAATTTTATAATTTGATTAAAAAAATTATTGGCACCTGGGCACTTAAAGCATGTTGTAAAATAGCAATATTCTGACGGGCTAACATAAATCATTTTGCTAAGGCAATCCTGATAAGTGGTTACCTATTCGACCATATAAGCAGTTAATTTTTTCAGGTTTGCCCCCTCAATAAGTAGCTTGACATTTTCATGAATGGCTCAAACGCAAACTGAATGCGCTCCACTTTCACCTGCCAGAACACAATATTTTGGCCTAAGCGCCGCAGACTTTGGAAAACTGCTCTTTACATCTAGATAATTTTGTTGAAATAAATGGAAAAGTTCGCTTAGTCTCTTTTGCGTATGAACTCTTTTGTTATCAACTTTTACTGAGACAAAGTCTTTTCTTCCAGGCATCATTCGACAGTTCTCGTCCATTTTAGAAAATCAAAGATTTATGGAGGTTATAGATGACGCATGTGAAACAAAAAACGTTTGTTTCTGGTAGCTGACATTGGCTACCACTTTTTGCTGCACTGTCTTTACGAGGAGACATATATTGGAATGTAGCTACGCAACTAATGTAATCGGCGTTGGCTGAGTGGTTGGGTTAGCTGCCTCATATTTTAAATTTCATGGTTCGAGTCCCGGTAGAGACAGAGGCTGGTTTTCTTTATTTGTTTTCCTTCATTTTTTGTTGTTGTTTTTTTGTATTGTTTTTTTTTTTTTGGTCGACAAAAACCCTCTAAATGAACCCTCCACGAGGGTGTCGGCTGGGCAATGGACACTGTATGCACCTCGGCTTAAAGCGGGTAAAACATAGTGTCTCTTGCTCGTCTTACACCTAGGAAATGCAGTGTCCAGCTAAGGTGATGGCCAACACTACCACAACAGCACAATGTTGGGTGGAGCTGAGCCAAAGCCATGGTTAGAGGTGCCTAGCAGCAGGCATAAAATGCTATGGGGTGGTTCCCACGAACAAAAATTAACCACTATGGGTACATTAATAATGGAACACACAAAGAACCCAACTCGGGCTGGGATATCAGCCCAAACGTCGGTGGAAGGCGTGACTGCTACCACCGGCGGGCACGGTGGGGAGAGATCCCCACTTCGTGTCGCCAGCGGTCACACCTCTGTCGTGGTTGGAGCAGGCCAGGACAGTTGTACAGCTACTGCCGATACGACAAGGACCAAAGTGTGGCGCGGTACTGCAGTCGATACAGACTCGGACTGTGAATCGCATGGAGGTTCAACTAATACAGAGGCGGAAGAAAAGCTGCTGCTATCTCCAGTTCGGGCAGGGTGTGGCGTTTACCAAAAATAAGGAAAACCCACGAACAAAGGAGGGCATGCAGGCAGAAGCCCAGTATAAAGC
>JAWNNO010006132.1:0-23032 GCA_035044985.1 Lordiphosa fenestrarum
AATTAATAAAAAGCCCAAAATAATTATAATGCATTTAAAGTTAATGTTATTTTGGGGGGTTTAAGGTTTTTATACTGAAATATAAAAATATCAAAAATATCAGATATATCGATATATTTTGGTGATAAATATTGCAAAAACCTGATGATATTTTTAAAAAATGATAATCATCGATACGATATTTTTTACATATTTTCACAACCCTAGTATGAACACCTAGATCTCAGAGACTAGAAGAGCTAGAGTAACCAAATTTTAGATGTAAGCTAGTATTGTCTGTAGGCAGATCAAGTTTGTTTCAAATTTTGGCAACGCCCCCTCCGGCCCCCGCAATAAAAAATGTTGAATAACTCCCACAATTTTTAAGATATCGAGCTCAGATTTAGCAGTGTAGTCTATGTGGCCAATATCTACAATCTCACACAATTTTCAAAAGGATCGGATAATATATGGCTGAGTTACAAAAATGTTGCATACTTATCCGAGCCGCATGAGGTTATTAAACACTAATTGAACTGAGTACCGGGTATTTCGAAGTCCGGCAGGGCCGACTTTAACTTACGCTCTCGTTAATGTTCTAAGCGTGCAGAAAAAGTCGAACCAAAACTACGAGTCACCTTTAGCTGAGGTCTGTACAACTGTACATACTTCGTTTTTCTGAAACCTCAATTTACCACCAATTTTCAGAGCATCATCTTAAAGGCAAATTTAATAAAATGTAATAAGTGAAAGGCAATTTAACGATAAAGATTGCTTGTAAAATTGTACCAGTTTAATGGGCTCTCTCGCTGTTTTGATTCAATAATCTGAGTAATGCACTTCAAAAGTCGTCATAAAAAACGGCATATAAATCTGTGTAATAAATGCCTTACCTAATGCGCATTATTATTTATAAATATGTTGGCATAAAAGTACAAAATGTACCAAAAAACATAAAAATGAAAAACCGCATTTAACCGCAGACTTGACACGCATTAAGCAAAAGGATTTCCATCTCCTTCCCCACTCACACACACACACACACAAACTCTGGCTTGCTGGCATGGCTGCCTGCCTTCACTTGTTTATTCTCCGCAATCAAACAGAAATTCTTTTGACTTGAACTGAACGCGTTTGCCCGTAGAAATGTCTACACCGAGCTGTTCTGTTCGTACACACATTTGCTGTGACAGATGAGTCTTCCTATCCTGGCTCATAAAAAAATAAAGCGGCTAAAGTGAAACAGTTGAAGACCAAACAAGTCGTTGACGATGACGATGCCGTCACATGGATGGCAAAAGCTTTTGGCATAGATTTTATTTCATCCATGCTGCAAAACTGAAAGCCGCAACGGTTGCTTCTGCTTTATGTGATTAAGTATGTGTAGACATATTGTCAAGCCCCCCAGGGGAGAGAAAAGCGATTAGAGAGATTTTGTGGAAATTTCTGTGCCGCATGCCCATGGTTTTTAAGGTGCTTAACACAACTTTGTACTTAGGGAGCAAGCTTACCGACCACACAAATGCAACAACAGAGAAATGGTTTATGATCTATAAATTTTAATTACTTGATGAAATATTTAAGGATGGCCAGGAATAGTTTGGTTGACTTTGGGGCCAGAGTGTGACACATGGCTATTATTTTGTTTAACTTACGAAAAAGTACCTCAAGTAGGCCCCGCACTGAAAGTAACCGACTGTAACTACTAAATTTGGGTAGTCAATGTGTTTACAGCACAAATTAAATACAACAAAATTTCGGTTAATTTAATTTTTTTTATTTTTAGAAAGCACCTTAAATCATGTCCCATAGATTGCGCAGTTCCTTCGGGGCACAAACTCCACGGGCAAGTCATTAGGCCAATAAGCTTAACTACCTTTAAACGCTGCTGCTCTACTCTTTGCAGACAATGGAACTGGAAGAGTTGTTTGCAGAGGATGATCGGCTGATGAACACCATATATAACAACATGGATAGCCATGGTAATAGATTTGGCTCAAGTGTCCACTCCAGACCCAGGCCAATAAAATGGAATACATTTGAGACTCATCGGGATTTTGGTTCACTCGACGTTCATGATGAGGTTCAAATAGATGCGGAAATAGCCAAAAGTAGGTAAATTGTTAAGTAAGTTATCACATTTAATAAACCACATTTCTGTGTGCAGTTCATCGTTACTGCGACAGCATTGATAGAAATCTGGGCAGCATGAGACTGGGCTCGACCCATCATCAACACTATCCTGTGACGCAAAATATACATGACCTGGGTTTAGATAGATATTCCTACATAGGTAAGCCCCCCAACTGATGACCACAACTAGTCGATTTCTTTGAATTTTCTCTTTTAGGCCAAGGATTGTTGCCCTCACGCATTAATATCTTCGAACCACCGGCAATTAGAAACACCCAGCCGAGACCTCTCATTTATAGACGACGTTTTCCTGCTCGCTTTTTGTATGATGGTCGACGACCTCATCATAATGCCCAAGCGTCTGAAGTTGTTCGCCAAGAGCTGGCACGGGAATTAGAAGAGTGTGTCCCTCTCCCTGCTGCTTCTAGCAACTGTTCCATATCCAATCCCCAGTCTAGCAATGAAAATTTCTACAAGTGTCCTGTTTGCCTGGAGGATGTGCGTCAAAGAAAGCCGTTTTCAACTCTCTGTGGTCATGTCTTTTGTTTCAAATGCATTGCGACGGCTTTGCGTGTGTGCCAAAAGTGTCCCGTGTGCAAAATGAAGGTGACCCTCGGAAAGATTTTTAGGTTATACATATAATGTAGCTTTTGTAGAAACTTTTGCTCGAAATTAATTGTATTTTATTTGGATTTTAAGAGAATTGTAAATGCATCATTGTTAAACATGAAAATATATAGATGAACGTAGCTAAATATAAGAGTTTGGTCTTACCTCTTTTCCAAAATACAAATGTGATTGTTCTTAAATAATATTTGCTGAAACTCTGTGGCGTGGCGAAATATTAGCCATTTTAAACATTAGAGATATATAATTTCTCAAACCAGATGTTCAGCATGAAAAACTTGTCTAGAATCAATATTTAACTGATCATTTGAGCTCCTGTGCTGAGAGTATATGAGGTTTTACGTTTTGCAAAAACACTCTTGAAATTTTAGATTTAAATTGTTTTCTATTTCTTCAAGTGTTAAAACTATATGGAGCTGCTTGCATCTAGTTCTAAGAACCATACAGAATTCAAATAATATGAAAACACAGTTTAAGAATTTGGAGTAAGCTTCTTTTTGTGCAAAATAAGTGAAAAATGTGAATTTATTTCATGTGGAAAAACACTTTTTTGTGTGATGTATGTGTCTGCTCCCACAAGTTCATTTTTATTAAAATTAATAAGGTCATCTTCGCCTCTAATAACAAGTTGATAACCAATTATGATGATTTCTAATTGTTAATTTTGTTTTTCTTTCCACGCCACGAGAGAAATGGTTTACATATATTTCGAGCCTTCGAAATCAAAACTCATCGATAGAGAATTGCCCAACACGTTATGCATCGGGTGGCAACGCTGTGCTATCGATAGTTTAATTTGCGCGTGAAATTCATACATACTTTAGAAAAGGCAAGCTAGAAATTCAGGCGAAATCAATATTTTTATGAAATTTTCGATTTCAAGAGCTATTTTGCAGGTATCTCCGTACATCAGCTCTACAATCTACCAGCATCCTTTGTGGTGTTCTGTTTTAAGTTATGCGAAATTATAACATAACCTCGAGCGGGCTAAAACTGCAGGTTTACTTATAAAAATATTAAATATTGTTGGAATATTGCCAATGATATAATCTAAGTAATATTTTGATTATTTATTTTCCGCCAACAGTCTGACAACTATCAGTGTTCAGTGAACATTGAACACACACACACACACACAGATATAAATTTGCATATGTAAATTCTTTTGAATCTCTTGGCATTTAATTACATTCCCATTTCATTTACATGCATTATCTGAATTAATTTAACCACCGATTTTGGTTTTTTTGTTTTGTTTTGTTCTCTTAAATATTTGCCCAGCGGCGCAAAAAGCATGCAATGGTTTTCCCTCAAAGCCCATTCAACCAGCATTAAACATTTAATGCAACAAAATGTATAGTATGCATGTACTCGAACAGGATCTTCATGCTGCAGCCACCTGCTGCAACATTGTAAATTGCATCCTCTCCTTACTGAGACAAGTATTACAAGCTTTTTACGTTGAATCGTGTGCGGCATGCCAACAAAATGGAAATGGGAAACGGTCTGGATTTGTATGCCAAACGCTGAAGTGGATTTACCCATCAGCAGCGACAGCTTGTTTAGGGGATTAGTGTTTCGATCTACTGGGGAAAGGCAGCTGATTCATATTAAAAGAGGCGAATGGTAAATGTTCAAATCTCATGGGCAAAATTAGAAAAGAAACTTGGCTTGGCATATGAATTATGATTTGCTGTTAACTATTACAGAAGGCAGTTATATTTTATTCAACACTTCGGTCATAATAAACTTGTTGGTCGCTGAGAGTTTGTTTCAGAATCAATGAAGGGGTTTTAGCGGATTTGATGCACGTTGTCTTAAATTGCCACTTACACCAGTATTGTTTTTCTGGTATCATTACACTCAAAAAATTTAATTTCTAATTTTTAGAAATTCGCCCTACAATAATTTTCCTTTCTTGTTTTTAGACAATTTTTTCTTAAATTTAGAAAAAACAACCCTAAAAAAGATTTTTTAGAAAATAATTTCTTAAATTTAGAAATTCGATTAATTTTTTCTTAAATTTAGGGTCATTTTTCTAGATTTTTTCCTCAATACTTTCTAAAATTATGGGCGAATTCACCCTTGAATTTAGAAAAAAAATACATTGCTCTGTGTCTTAAAATAGGGCGAATCGCCATAAATTTAAGAAAGCACATTTCTTAAATTTAGACAAGCCATTTAGAATTTCGCCCTAAAATATAGAAAAAAAGTCTAGAAAATCGCCCTAAAAAATATAAAAATATTAAAAAGACACCCCTTGTAATTCTCAAGTACGAATTCCGTGCATTCGGAATATAAAAGGGGCAACTAATATTCGGCATGCTGAGAAAATCGCCCTAAAATATAGAAAAATAATCTAGAAAACCGCCCTAAAATTTAGAAAAATAGAAAAAGACACCGCATGTAATTCTCAAGTTCGAATTCTCTGCTTTCGGAATATAAAAGAGGCAGCTGAGTGCTTAGCATTTGACTGCGTTCTTTACTGTGACTCACGCGAGTGCTTGGTAGTCGAGTGCGATAAGATGCCTTTCGTGTTGAAGTTTCCCCGAGGTCCCGAGTTCAAGTCGCAGGCAAGGTAAAGTTAGAAATTAAAATATTGATTACTAAATACAATGTGATTTTCAGAAAGAAACTTTAGTGAACCGACAGAAAGAAAATATCCTATAAAAATAATATAATATATAAGGGGATAAACGCTACTTAGTGTAGTAGTCTTCTTCCTGTTCTGTCTCCAGTCTCCCCCCACTCCCTTTCCTGTCAATAATACTTGAAAAAGTTTTTTTTTCTAAGATCCAGAAAGGTTTTTCTAAAATTTGGAAAGGTTTTTAAAATCTAGAAAGTGCTTTTCTACAATTAAGAAAATATTTTCTAGCTTTTAGTAAATATTTTCTTAATTTCAGAAAGTCTTTGTCTTATTTTTAGAAATAATTTTTCTAAGATATATGGCGTATTTTGACTCCTTTTTTAAGGCGAATTTCTAAATTTTAGGGCGATTTTGACTGTTTTTTTTTTGAGTGTATGATCATTTGGTTATAGATTTGAACCTTGGAACATTCAGACACATTCTTAGGAATTATACATGTTTCCTTGCATATAGCATAATACAAGTAAGTAACAATTTGATATACTCAAAATATCATATTAATTCCTTCGAAAATATCAATTTGATACTTGGAGTATTAAAGAGAATTAAACGCTTAATAGCTTGAAATTGATGACTACTTTTTTTGGGGTGTGGTGATGTTTCTTACATGTTTCCATTTGTTGAATATTAAGCTGAAAGATAACGTCGTCGTTTTGAGGGCATGTACTGCTCCAAACGATATCTTTCATAAGCAGATCGGTAAGAATATAAAATGCTATGGTTTCTTATGTCTGCAACAGGTCTGGTTTCTGGGTAGATTTAACGAGCACCTTAACATTAAGAAAAAGACCATTGGTGGACTTACAGAATGCACCAAATACTACTCCTTATCTGGTTGAAGGTTGAACCACTATCTCCAAAGGTAACTAACTAGCTGTTCATATTCTTCTGTGTCTTAATCTTTCAGGGCCTGATCGCGGTTCACATATCCCTTTAAGTCTAAATCAGGTCAGTGCTGTTTAATAAGTGTCGCCTAGAACCTTCGTATGCTTAGTGAAGGAATGCGCCAAGGAATATGAAACTCTTGCTGCACCGCTCTTGAAACCGCTGCAAAAGTTCTTGGAACTCATCAGCCTTTGGTTCAACTTTATTTAGTAAAAGCGATTCGGCAATTGTTTAAGTGACCTAACCCAAGAACGGCTTTTGGAACCTTGGCAAATAAGGCCCAAGTTTTATTTGAGCAGCTACAAATTTTTTTAAGAATTAAGGGGCTCCCATAAACATGGTATAATTTTGTCTGGATCTATTTGATCTGATCTTCGACAACACAAAAGAATGTTTCTAGACTAGACCTACTAAATGTGGCCTGAATTTCACCTACTATTTTAGAAATATATATAAAAAAAGGTTTTTAAAACAGTTACAAACGAAAAACCTTTCACAAATCGCTTAAATAATTTTAAAAAAGAACTCAAAATTTTACTGTCATAACAAAACAAATTTGCACATTTCACTTTCAAAATCGATTTTATAGAAATTTGTACATAAATATTAGGCAAATCAATTTTAAAATTTTTTAATTGAATTTATAGTATCAAAATATGCGTGTTTATCCACACCACAGAAGAGTTCTTCGATTCGCTGGTGTGTTTTCCAAGTGGCCACATCGATGCCACAGGCAAAACTATTCCACCAGTGAGTACGTACCTCGCGTCAAATTCACACCCTGTCAACTGGAATCGAGCGTAGAGGAACCAAACATCAGTGTTTTGGTCACCAAGCTCATGAAGCGTCGTGAGTTCTTCTACGGCATTGAGATTACGGAAAAGGCGGCCAATGCGCCAAATTGCTTGGACTTCAATGATTTTCTACCCATTCTGCCCAAATTTGTGAGCATTGTGTGGTTGGGTGAGCAGTACTGGAATATAGAGCCGATAAGAGAGGTGCAGGCCCTGAAATTGGCACGCCACTTGGAGCCCTATATACCAGTTATGCCGCACATGACCATCTATCGGATGACTGAGCAGCGTTTGTCGGAACTGTTGGCCCTCAGGTTTCGTAATCTGCTGGCAATGCGTGGTGATGTTTTGGACAAGAGGCAGAAATATTTGGATACGGTGGAGCTAGTCTGTGATGTTCAAAGGAAAGTGGGTGGTAAGTGTTCGGGAATCGTCTTTAAAGAAAACGAAACATATTTTATGTTGTAGATAGCGTCTCTCTGAATGTACCCGGCTATCCGGAAGGCTACACAAGACCGGGCACTGGTCCCGAAGATCTCGTTTTAAGTATGGAGCATTTAAAGGAAAAGGTAAATGTTGCCTTTTGATTAAGGTAAAGATTTAAGGTTTCCATATTTCCCTGTTCCCTCACAGATTAGCACCGGCACCGATTTGATCATTACCCAAGCTTGTTTCAGCATAGAAAGAATCATTCAGTTCATCAAGGACTGCCATAAGGCCCATATCAAGGTGCCCATTGTAATCGGCATGGTGGTGCCCCATTCATTTGAGTTTTTCAAAGTATCCGAAAGGATTACGGGTGTCAGTCTGCCGTGGTATCTAGACGTACAGGTTCAACAGATCAAGGACGAGCCAGCCAAGGTTATGGAATTTTTTATTGAACTGAATATATGTATTATACAGGAGGTACTTAAGGCCGATTTGGGTGTCTATGGTGTTCAGTTTTTTACAATAAATCGCTTTGAGCCGCTTAAAATGATGCTGAAGGAGTTGCGTAACAAGGGCATACTCAAGGAACCAAAGGCCGATAATGAGGAGGACACATCAGAGCAGCATAATTGAGACAATAAAAAATGTGGCATCATCTCGCATTAATCAAGGTGCAGTCAATGCTAAGGCAGCTCCTGGGCTTTGGGGATGGGCAGGGCCTGGAGTCACAATGCGAAGCCAAATTGGCAACCGACAGTTAAGACCATAGACGTGCCATAGCTTGTTGCCTGCCTGGGGGCACGTATTTTTCTAGTTGCTCTAGCAAAATGTGCGACCATTTTGAAATTTTTTCCAGCCAACCTCCCCTCACCCCGCCCTGGTCCATACAGTTTATTTGTTTTTGTGCGTGCCGTTCGCACTCGGCTCGTAAATAATGTCAGGACTAAGACAAAAGCGAAGACAAGCCAACAGGCAGGCAGGCTGCCTGACTGCCGGTGACACTCAGCCGCAGAACAAAAGATGTTTCCCCATTTTCTACTTGTTACCATTTTGCACATAGCACATGGCCTTTAGGTCACGGAAGTCAATCAGCCATTATACCCGAAGCGTTTTTTCTTTTCATTTCGAAAATGAAAAAATAGTTGGGAGCTGTTTTTGTGATGACTACCCAAAAAAAAAAGGAAAGTGTTTGTTTGCGGAAAATTTGAGAGGAAAATCGTTGTGCTGTGACCTGCCATTTTGCTGTCATTTTGGCAGTGACAAAAGTTGGAGAACTAAATCGTTCTTTAGATTCTTTTACGATAATGAACGTTGCATCGTCGGACAGGCAATATGTCGACTGTCTGCAATTTGGTGCATTGAAGTAAATGATTTTACCACCTTTATTGTTGTCCTTCCGCAACTTTAGGAGATGAAACAAGAAAGAAAGTCGGTCAAGCCCGACTATAACATACTCTGTACCAAGAAAATTTATCTTTTGATCATAACTCGAAAACCGTTCATCCGATCTTCTTCATTCGATAAGTTATCCTAATAACTAAATATGTCCAGAAGGAACAAGCCATCTATCTTCAAAACTGTGGGAGATATGACGTTTTTTCCATATTGCGGGGGCGGGAGGGGGCGTGGCCAAAATTGAAAATAAACTTGATCTGCCTGCAGACATAAGAAGCATATGTCCCATACATGTCAAACCTCTATCTCCTACCATCTCTGAGATCTGTGCGTTCATACGGACAGACAGACGGACGGACAGACGGACAGACGGACGGACGGACGGACGGACATGGCTATATCGACTCGGCTGTTGATGCTGATCAAGAATATATATACTTTATGGGGTCGGAGATGCTTCCTTCTGGATGTTACATACTTTTGCACAAACTTATAATACACTATGTACCTACGGTACAGAGTATAAAAAAATTCGAAAATATTTTGTATACTAGAAGCTAGAAGTTGGGGCTTTTCGTCAAAAACTTTCAAGAGAAACTTTGTATATTGCTAGCATTGGCTTAAAAATGCATCTCGTTAGAAAAATAGAACTGTTACGATTTTCTAAGTGTATAATTAAGACAGGAATGCAGCATAGTATCCAAAATCAAGCTAAAGGTGGCTGAAGAAGAAGAACTCGAGTCAGATAAAACAGGCAGATGAAAGCATCTTCGATATCCAAAAATAAGTAGATTCATGGATTAGCATCAACAGCCGAGTACGTCTAGATAACAGATGAAGGCGCTAGGCAAAAGGTCAAATTTACAGCAGTCTACCATTTGAGCTGAACCGATCCGAAATTTTAGGTTCGAAACTGGTTCGGGTTCAACTTTTATAATAAAGAGGTTCGTTTCAAGCTGCGCTTTGCAGTAAAATAATATTCGGAGTTCCAGATATCAACCGTTTAGGTTTAAGCCCGGCTTGAACTGATTTTAAGTAATCGAGATTATTAATCGATCGGCTGAAGAAATGTTGCAGATCGTAAGAGCAACAGCTGACTAAGTGAAGACAAACAGCAACAGTAGGCTTAAGAGCCAAACCAGTGAGTTTCAGCGAAACTTGCAATGTGGATCTACTATTTAACATATGTATGCTGTTTATGTGCGGGTTTCATCGACTTTCTTTCTTGTTTTGGTTTTGAGTTTCAAATATTTCTACAATATAAATACAAACGACTAGATGACCGAAACCAAAGAATGATAAGCGTGGGGCCCTAACTTACAGCCTTATAGAGAAACTGTTGTTATATATGTAGGGTTAGCGTGTGATGACAGCTTGATATGTTAACATTAATGTTAATGCTCTGTTAATATTTAAAAGGAAGGCTTTTAAAGACGTCTGTTCCTGAGTAAGTGGTATACAGAAGACGGTAAGGTGCGGCTTTTACTTGAAATAGACTGCTATTGTCAAGTTTGTTTCAAAATTTCTGCCACGATCCACGCTCTGAGTGTTTCTTTCAATTAAGTAAGCAATATGTAAAATTTGTAGATAAAATGTAAATTTTACATGCTATACGCTGCCACTTTCCTTCCCTTCCCCTCTCTCCCTATATCTTTTGCTACCCACAACAAATTCACAAACAACGCTATGCATTTTCTGAAAAGAAAAAAAAAAGGTTTCCATTCAAGCTTCCCTAACCAAGAACACCCCCCAAATGCAGTAACAATGGAATGCAGTAGAAAGTGTTGCATACCCCAAGGAAAGTCCAATCACATGTCAGAAGAAGAAATGCTTTCACTGGTGTGAGGGAAAACCACTCCACACCATTCATTTTGAGCATTTTCATGAAATATGCTAGACAAATGCCACACATCATAATCCCGATGAAAATAGAAATTCAAATGAAATGCAACTCGCATACGAAATGAGCGTACTTTGGGCGTCGTACACCTCTGGCAATGTGGCAGCTGTGCGAGCTGCTCGTATGTGTATTAGCATTTTGTAGCTATGTGCGGCTTATTAAATTCCAACCCAACTCCCTCCGTCCAGCACCGCCCGTTCAGTGTAAATCTAGACGAGCTGGCATATATCATGCTTGCTCAACCAATATCTGAGATTTATGCCATTCAACAGCAGAAATATTTCAGACAATGATGCGTCCTCGTCGTCGGGTTAAAGGGAACAAAAGCAAAGCGGGGGATAAAAAATGCAAATTGCTTTGACAGTGAAATAGCGCCGGGAGCTGTGGCTTCGTCTCATTGTCAACGTTTTATTACGAAAATATGTGTGTCGGGGTGTGTTTAAGGCGCTATCAGAAGTGCCCCATTTGGGTAGGATGAGCAGGCGGCCTGTTGATTGTTAAAGGCAAAGTAATTCGAGGTGTAATAAATCGCCATTTTATAGCAAATTGATTTGTTGCTCATAGGAAATTCAATTTGCAAATCACAGATTTCTCTTATTCGATTTCCTGCCATTTGACTTAAGCTTGGGGCAGTTTAGGGCTTATTGTGACAGAAGGGAGGAAGAGTGAGCAAAATTACTTAGCTCAATTACTCACCCATACCCACTATCCAACGACAATTATGGTCTCCCAATGGAATTGATTTGTTTATCACACATATTTTTTATAGTCCAATCAATTTACAACTTTTCAGTCAATCACAAACCAATCACAGTGCAAAAAATATGAGCGCAATCACATCAAGCCAATTGTGGGCCATAAGGGTGGATGGTGCGGTTGGGTGGCTTTGTGGCCTTGTTGGCTCCAACTGGCAGCTGTATAAACAGCTATAACAGCAATAATAACAACAACAACAGCAGCAGAAAAGGGAGGTGGTTACTGAATACCGTTTCATCGACACTTTTTCATTGAATTCAATTAAAAGCGAAATTGAAAATTGAAATTCAATTAAGTTGCTATAAATACGTTGAAAGGGAAGCTTTAGATAGCTGGTGCAAGCGAGAGGGTGAAAGACAGGATGCTGTAAAAGCATTTCTGGATAGTGGCTACTGCCCCCCACACACACAGGATGATAGATGAGCAGCTGACTGCAAGTGTTTGGCCGGAGGAAGTTCTGTTTGGTTTTGTACTTTATTTGTCTTTTCCCTTTTTGATTCATTTTGTTTTTAATGATGGCCCATCAACACTTCACTTTACCCAATTCGATGTCAGAGCACACGTATTGATGACAAATAAATTGATGCTGCCATCAATCATCTGAGCCACAAAATAAAAACACCAGCATATGGAGGAGCAAACTCACAGCCCATCCTAATGAAGACCGCAGACATCCCTCTAATCTGCTTGGCGTCATTGTAAAGCCTTCACATAAATCCACAAGTAATTGACACGATACACAATAAGTAATGGGAAATTAATTGAGATTATATACACTGCCCGACAACCGATTAGCACACTCTCTAACCTATCATTTTAAAGGCAAATAACTCACTACTCTGAATATGTTTCATGCTCATTCTTTTTTTTCTTTTATTCTTCATCATTTTCACTCATTCTAAGAATAACTTTGTGCTCTGGAAGTGTACCGTTATTTTGCTTTGCTTTTTTCTTTGAAGTGCGCCAAAAATGCATGCATTTTTTTTGTGACAGCCGACTAGCACATTTTCCCTTTCGTGTCAATTTTTGCGTGTAATCAGTCTTGTTTGGGTGTTTAAATTTATTATTTATTTATTGGGACCAATTATCAATAAAATAAAGTAATAATGGGAAAAGGAAAACCGTTGGATGAGTCTGAAAAAGGCAAAATAAAGGCATACTGGGAGTGCGGCCACTCGATTCTTCAAATATCGAAAAATATTAAACGCAGCCGTAAAGTTATTACCTCATACTTAAACAATGAGGCTACCTATAAGAAAAACATGAGAGGTCGGCCCTCATCAGTAATAACAGCAGCTGACAAGCGAATCATATTAAGGCACGCATCTAATTCTCACGACTCAGGCGCCAAAATAAAAGAAAAATCTGGTGTTAAAGCATGCGTTCGGACTGTGCAAGAGTTATATCGAATGCTAAACATATAAAGCGTCTAAAATTAATAAAAAAAAACCAACTCTAAATCAACTTCGAAAGATGCAACGGCTCGATTTCTGTCGATCGAATATGACCTGGACCAAGGAGTGGGAGCATGTAGTCTTTTCGGATGAAAAAAATTTGGAGGGTCCTGATGGCTATGCCTACTACTTTCATGATCTCAGAAAGGAAGAGCATACTTTAGATCGATTGCACAGCCGTGCCGGTGGTGTCATGGTGTGGGGAGCTATTACTTACTTTGGCGCCATAGAACTGCAATTTCTAACCAGCCGTATGAATGCCATTGCGTACAAAGGTGTACTGAATACGGCTTTCCCTGCAATCAAGGATATTTTTGGACCCTTGAAATGGAAGTTCCAGCAGGATAACGCACCTATCCACACAGCCAGGATTGTAAAGTCCTGGATTGAGGGTCAAAACGTAGAATTGCTAACTTGGCCGCCATACTCGCCCGACCTAAACATTATAGAAAATGTTTGGGGATGGCTGGCAAAAAGTCAGGCAGGCAATATTCAATTGAAGCAGGACTCATTGAAGGTATAAAAAGGTCCTGGGAGGCTATTTCACTTAATTAAATAAAAAAAATTATATGACTCCTTACCCAAGCGGATGTACGAAGTCATACTTAACCGTGGAGGCTCAACACATTATTAATTTTTTTACAAATAAGATCCAAAATATTGAAATTAATCTTCGAAAATAATTTGAATGAAGTTTGAACCCATTTTCTTTTGTTATTTTAAGTTTTCAAGTGACTGTGCTAATCAAATGTCGCAAAAATAAAAGTGAATTATTTATATTAAGTTTGTTTAAATTAATTTAAAATGTTATTAATAAAGTTAATATCCTATCTATTATTTATTTTCGTGTGAAATTTTATATTCTTTTAATGGGAAAAAAAATTCATCTTAAAAGCTTTATTCGTTTTCCTGATATTAATCTTCTAAGAAGCGGAGCATAAGGTGTGCTAATCGGTTGTCGGGCAGTGTATCATTGGACTTGTGTGCAATGCATTGAATTTGTTTTAATGGAGAGCAACGAGGGGAATTATGGGATTTAAGTGGAAAATTCTTTGAAGGGCTTTTATCTTTCTCACCCCTTGGCATTTGGCATGTTGTTGCTAAGCATTTGCCAACAGATAGTTATGTTAAAAGGCATTGTTTCAAAGGCTCACTTATTCCAAGTAATCACCTGTCTCTTCCTCCCATTTTACTTTGCTTCAACGAGAGTTTAACAACTCAGTTTCTTCCCACGCTTGCTAAATTCATTGGAATTTGTATACTCTGTAGCAAAGTTAGACAGTTGTTCAGCACTTCACACACTTCAACTCCAGCTTAAGAAAACAGATAAGTAGGCTGCAGTCAAATCCTCAACTAAAAAATTCTTCTTTATCTTGACATTGTTCACACATACAAGACCACACAAACGTACGTCTATTTCCAAGAAGGAGTTCCTAAATACATGAGACAGATCACGACCACGACCACAGTTATGAAGTGACTGAGGAACTGTCACAAAGGGAAGCTTATGTACCTTTACTATGAAATACTCCAGCTTGCATTCCCAGAATGAGTTGGCTTACACACCAACCTTCCAACGAATTGAAGCCCGCAGAGCAATCGATGGGCAGACTTCAGGATTCAACTGAACAGAAGACATGCTCATTTAGACAACTTCCTGAAACAACTTAAGACTGGATATGAGTTGTTATGTCCAGTTCACAAAAGACTTAATCAATAAAACTTATCTATAAACTCTGAAATTTTAATTTAAGTCGCATAATAAATGGCCTCGATATAAAGGTTATAAAAAACGTAGCCGCAACATGCGCTGTCTGCTTACATATTGTTAATATGTTAATATAAATGTTAATGCTATGTTAATTAACATAAGCGATAGCTTTCCAACACTACTTCCCCCGAGTAACGGGTTTATGGAAGTCGGGGAGGGATCGACTTAAACTTTTTTGCTATTGTATCCTGTAAACTCATTCCAAATCGACTTAAAGTTATGAAAATAAGGAACAAAGCTTAAAACAGAAATTGTTAGCCCTGAAAACTAAAGCGCATTGGAATAAGTTTGTTCACTTCAACTTTAATCCACTTGTTTCAGCTTTACAAACTCATTTACCAAAGAAGATAATTAGAAACGAAAAAAAAAAGTCAATCAACTTCGCCATGTAGCTTTTATCAGTGCGAAACTTTGCTTCTACATCCTAGCCTGGCATAATCATCTTTTTTTCCAATTGATTGAAAGGATAATTTGTAAAACCACAAGAAGGGCAGAAAAGTAAATTGAAAACTGAAAGCAGCTGGCTTCAATTAAAACAACTAACAAACAAGTAACGATGGCGCCTCGACTCAAGGGGAAAAGTGCACAAGCAAGGACTTTGCTAAACTTCTACTTGCCAGAGTAAAAGTTGAAAAGATTGTGGTCAAGTTGTACTTGAACGGGCCAAAACAGCAGCTCCTTATTTTGAAAAAGATAAACAAATTATGTTTTCTTTGAATTTCTTGTCGTATTTTGTTTTTGTTTTAAAAAAATAATATGCTACTTTTACGCAAATGTTTCTGGTGCATTTCCCTATACTGTGGAGTCATACTCATTGCCTTTTATACGATCTTCTCGGGCCTGATTAATGCTGGAACTGTGGCCGATGAAGTCACGTTTAAGAAGAGTAAGTGAGTGCAGTGAAAATGCCGTTTAATTTATCTTACTCAATCTTAAGCAAAGGTCACAAATGAATTTCTCAAATGGTTCAATATCTTTCATATAACCCTGATGACACTGGCCGCCATTATCTTGATGGTTACCATTGTGACGGTAAACTTTTTCAAGTTGAAAAAACGAAATGCCTAATAAAAATACTCTTTTCTGAACCTTTCCTTTAGGGTTATGTGCCGACTTTGTTAATCTGGATGTCACTATTTATCATACATATGATTGCCTATTATCTGGTTTTCCATATAATTCCAGCTAATCCATTTTTTGGCACAGCGTTAAGTGGCTCCGTATATTGTTTGATCATTCTACTGACTTTCGGTAGGTGGCCAGCTCAGTTAAGAAATGTGTAAATAATGTTAATTTGTCTTTTTCAGCAATTGATGTCTATTCCATAATCGTTGTGATTTCATTTTATAAACAACTGAGGAATCCACCTGCAGTAGAATGTCATGATGATCCCTAAACGAATTTACACTTAAAGACTGGAATTTGAGGCGAATTCTTGGATGACATTTAAATTTATGCCAGCCCAATAGAAAGGGATGAAATATTGTGCCGATAAATATCCATGTCATCTGAGAATAGGCCTGAGTACGGGTAGTTTTACCCAAGGTCAAACATAAGCAACTCGAGGACCTTAATTTAAAATAATTGTGAACTAAGCGTTGTAGTATAAATCTATGAGTAAACATTTTTAATTTGGAATTTTGTTAATGGAATCTGTGTCCAAAATGGCCTCTTGCAATCGACTTTAGACTAAAAAGGCCGGAAATATTATATTTCTTCTATTGTAAATATTGAAAATATCGATTTTTACATCAAAATATCAAAACAGAGCTGATACTTTTTCATTTGAAAAAAATATCGATATAGATTTTTTTTTAATAAAAATCTGGCCACACTACTCTAAACCGATATTTACAGAATCGCGTATATTACAATAGTAACATACAGAAGAAAGCCTCTCCGGCCATGTCCGCCTGTCCCCCCTGTTTGTTCGATTGTTTTTACTCTCATAAAAAATAGGCCCTGAAAATTATAAATTCTCCTATGAAATCCTATGAGAAATATTTTCTTATTTTTGGCATATGTTTTAAGAAATCACCCTATAAATTATCTGTATTCTTGATCAGCAACAACAGCCTAACAGTCAATATATCGCTGTTCTTTTTGAACTCCTAGACTATTTCAGTGGTTCCCTGGATGGTTTGGATAGTTGGCGATGGGCTATAAACTGGTATATGAGTTGTTCAGTTCCATATTTTAGAAACTAATTAAGCTATGACCTTTAAATTTTGATTCGTAGATTGTTAAAATGGAGTTGGAACATAAAAAATATATGCTTGAACTTGAAATCATGTGCTGTTATTAATATTCTTTTAATTTTACCGGACAAATTTCGGCTTTGAAATAATTTTAACATGTGGTTTTAAGTTATATCTTAGAAATTATTGAAACAATAATGAAACTATGTATTTGGTGGGAACAGAACAAGTTCTGCTGGATTTGCTATTTCTTTATTATGCTTTTATGCTGGAAAGTGGCTTTAGGCATGATTTCTCATCTCATCTTCGTCTCATGTTACTTGTTAGCAAAGCAAAATACAAATTAAAATCTAGCTAGAAGGTGATTTTAGAAGCCGCTTGAGCGCATCAAGCACGTCTAAATGTAAGTTACTGGGATTCCATTAAAGTGGCGTCCCCACGTAAGAAAGGCCAAGTCCATGACAAAAACTTCCAAAGAAAAGTTAGGAAAACGCTGCGCCCTGCAAAGCCATTAGCTGTAAGCAAAGACCAAGACCTGCTTAAATCGATTTTAAGCAGATTGATTTATGAAGTCTTTATCCCCTCCCCTCAATCTCCAAGCATATGGGCAATAATAACCCATGGCCAGGCAATTTTGCACTTGATTACTTTGTGTGTCTGGATGCCGACACGTTGATAACGTGCAAATGCCGACGAGCGTGCTAATATCGTTGACTCAATTTTCATTTTAATTTCATTAGCATCTTAATGAGAACTCAAAGCGGTGCCATGCTGCCACATGGTTATGTGCCACACACTCACGTGCTTGACGGCAAATGCTAATGAGGGGGAGGCTATAATATAAATTGCTTAAATTGAAATTGTGCAAAAAAATAAGTTAATAAGTAAATACTCAAACATCAACTGGATGATGAAGTAATGTTGCCTAAGTTGCTGAGTCAACAGGCTGCTCAGCAGATGGGCGTATGAAACAATTTTAGGCGGAACAGTATATTTGGTGCGATTTTTGTCAAATCAAAATTTTTGTAAAGTCGTTTAAATCGTCTAAGTCCAAAATGAAACCAGTCCGGAAATGCTGTTATTGTGTATCATTGAAATACGGTTGCCTGGTGATTGGGATTTTTGGAATATTCTGTGCGGGCATTAATGCTGATTATATAATTTTCCTCATGAATAGTAAACGGAATTTTTATTATGAATTTATATATAGCCTACTTTTCGAGACATCATTATGATTAACTCTTTGTTTTGGTTAGATTCGAGGATTCGTGAAGATGCCTATCTATTTCCAGGTAAATATTGAGACATCAACCGACTGGAATATATAAATATTTTAGACAACTTTAAAGGCCAACTCTAATCAGCATTATTTATTTCTGTAGATAATGTCGCCGGAACAGTTTTACTACTAATACCCGAACTGATGACCTTAATTATCTCTGTCATGTTGATAATGGCCATCATTATGGTAAGCTCATGGAGATATATTTCGAAATTTTAAGTTGATTTCTTAATTTCAGAACTCTAGCAAACTTCTCTTGGTGACTTTTGGCCTGCAAATAATTCAGGTCTTATTTTTAATAGGCTATGCCATAGTTTCCTCTGCTATGGGCAAAAATATGATTGTGAATGAAGGATTCTGGCACAATATAACTTATTGGGTGTATGTGTTCTCTTGGACTGGTATGCTGTTAACAAATTATTACTCCATATGGCAAACATTTTTTCATCAAAAAATTCAATTTCAGGTCTTGCATTGTATTTTATGTACATCATTTATTCATTTTATGTAGAAATAAGAAATATCACACCAAGAGAATAAAAATAGGAATCCTAACTTTATACTCTTTTTGAGAATTATGCAGATATGAGAGCATAAGCGATTTGCGTTTCCCTGTGCCGTTTACCTGCTGTATGCATTGATTTCAGATTCTGATTGCGAAGGAGTCGAACAATATGTATGGTTGGTGAGAGAGACTACCGATTATTGGATTATTGCAAATTTTAATGTGACAGGCAGTCATAGACCTAAAGCCCATCTTCTTCGCATAGGGTACAACTTTTGTTGGTACAGAATTTCGAGCAGCAGCTGTCTAGGTAGCACAAAAGCACTCAAGTTGAGCACAATCGTTACCAAAAGCAGGCACGGGCTTTCTCAATTGTAGTGCAATGTTCTCACTTCAAGAATTTCATTGAAAGAGCGCAAGAACTGAACATGTGTTGAAATGTTCCGTTTTAAAACACTTGATTGAATTTGTATCAGGCATTTAATGGGAGATGTCATGTAATCGATGTAATCGATCGACCAATACTCCTTAGAATCTGATATATTGCTTGTATCCACTCGCACCACCTGCTGGAGTCGATCCCCAGACCATTTGCACTCAACGACGGCGACGTGTTAGCTCACTGCGCCATTGCACAAGACGCATGTCCACATGGCTACTTATTCTTATTGATGCGGTGGTAGACTCGAGTTGAAACGTGCTCATCCCAAGAACGTTTGGGACATTTGATTGAATTCAACTCATTTTTTTAAAAGGTTTATTTTCTCTTTTAACACAAAATACTGGTTAATTAAGCAAACTAGAGACAGAAACAGTAGAATTCGACCAAATTGTTCCCAAAGACCCTAGAATTTAGAGGTTTTTAAAAGCTATTGAAATGTTTTCTGGGAGTTCAGTTTCGAAAGCTTGCTTAAAGTCAAAAATTTACCAAAGAAATCACGAAAGTAAAAAGATAGAGCTATTAACCGACGGTGGTTCGGAAACTGTGTACGCCACTAGCTCGAACCAGTCCATATATTGGAGTGGTTTTCCTATTCTCTTATCCATGGCATAAAATCTAAGGCTAATCGAAAGCAACCCCCAGAAATTCCTAAATAAGCCAAATTTGGGATTCGTTTATTAAAAGCCACAAAAAAAGGGAAATCAATAAACATGTCTTGGCATATATTTTGTCGTCCCCATGCCAGAATGTCGTGCCCCGAAGGCTACGCCACCGCTTGCCCAATCGAACAACACGCACAACAATGTGTGCTGGTATTCCCTCTCATATTCTCATACTGAAATCATAATCAGAAAAATGCAAAATCAGGAATTGGGCAACAGGCAAATGTTTGTTTACCCTCAGGCCTCAGGCTGGCTGAAACAACACAGTTTTTTTTTGTTTTTAAATATTTATGAGCTTATCAGATTTTATTAATACATTTGGGCTACTTGGCTGTCACCCGTTGGACATTTTTTTTGTAGCCCACACATAAGGCAGCTATTTTTAGAAGCAATTGATGGCTTTTTAATTAGGGCTACAAAATATTTGTAGAATTTCGTTTAGTTTATGTAAATCAGGCTATAATTAATTTGCTTTCTTAACTTCAAAATGGTTAAGAGAAGCTGGGAAAATGCAGTTAAAAAGAGATGGTGTTGAGCTTTGATTAAAGATTCTAACTGATTCGTTATACTTATTGATATTGTCAGGGCAGAATAGAGTTTGTCAAACCACAGCAAATGTATATTTTCTTCCCTCTATGAACCAAAGTCACGTATAATATTATACAAAACTTTTAAGTCCATTCCAGCGTAAAAGTCAAAGAAAACTCGAAATTGGTTTAAGAAAATCCAAACTTTCTTTTCATTTCATTCAAATTTAGTTGACCAGCACAAAAGATTTCATAAAATCTTTGTCTATTTGTCAAATGACATCAAGCTGAAGTCCTTAACCCCCATCAACCCCACTCAAGAAATCAGCATCAATTAGACTCGTTGACATTTCAACTTCTTCTAGGTTTAATTTGAAAACTAGCTTCATTATCTGCATTATTATTATTATTATTATTAACCCGGGCCAGAGGGTGAGTGAAATTTAATTAAAACAACAAGAGCGACAGGCGAAAGGAGACCGACCCATTAGAAATGAGCAAAGGAAATGGGTGAGGCTTGACTGTTATCGTGACAAGCCCAAATTAAGCAGCGACAGGCTTACATCAGCCACTCCAACCCTTGGGTAATTTCATTTTAAAGACTAGCCAAGGCGACCAGCCAGCGATCCAGGCAACGACAATTCGCCCCCGGGGCATTACACAGTATTATAAGTAGTAGCTAGAAATAAAATATATATTTTGTTCACTTTATGAAACTAATTTGATTTAAACCAGCTTTTTTCGCTCTCTCTCTCTGTCTCTGTCTCTGTCTCTCTGTGTCCTTCGCCGCCGTTTCTCTGCTTATTATCAAGGATTAGGCTTGAGGAAAAATGTTCACACTTACCCGTTGTGCCATTCTCATGCTCGCTGAAATCGGCCAGCGAGGACGACAACGCCTCCGCCGCCATCTTTGTCGATGTCATTTTCATGGGTTGCCCTGCATTTCCGCCAACTCTTACAACAGTATTTGTGCCATTTTCTGCTTTCACAATTTCCGCATTGTGTTTTACCATAGCGAAATGGGAAAACTCACAGCCGCCAGCTGCGCGCCCCTGATTGCCTGCCCAATCCAAGTACAAGCACTTGTTGCCGTTGATCTGAAATCGTGAATGAAAACAAGGAAATGAGTTAAGTTGCAGGAGGTTTAACTATAATTTCGAGAGCAATTATTTTTGCATTTATCTAAGCCTTTTGAATTGAGCGCTAGGCTTTAGTTCATAGTCCTTTAACAAGTATGAAAGTCGTTCAAACCGGAATAAAGAATACTTTGTAAGCACCTGCGAGTGAGTATTTGTTTATTTGTTCAAGTGAAGAAGAGCACTTGTCTGCTAATTATGAATACTTAACTTTTTTAAGCCCCTTACTGTGTATGCCACTGACTAAGCGTATATATATAGATAGGCAAATGGCGAAAAGCATTCCAGTTTAAGAACCTAAGCAAAAAGTGAAGAAAGTGGCACATGAGAAAACGGCCTTTAGACCAACACTTAATGAAACCCATCAAACTCTTAACCTAGTTGAATATGACAGAGATGTAGTCGCTAAAGCAAACCTTGCGATCAAATAGTACCTCCAGATTGAGGTAAGATTACATGTATATACATAGGTACTTAGTTTTCTGTATGTAAATGGTGCTACGCTACTGCAGCAAACTTCTTTTGCCCATAACTCGTATCTTTCGTATGCGGAGAAGGTGTGAGCCATTATCAACCTATAAAACTGCGGGGGCTGGTTAAATATTCCTGCATTTATAAGAAGTTTATGTCCCAAACAAGTGGAACCTCTATCTCTTACCATCCCAGAAATCTGTATGCTCTTACGAAGGAACAATAAACTGACTGTCGATGCTAATCGCATATACATACTGATAATTCCAATCTCTTGTGAATCATGTGGCATCAACCACTCCTCTCTTTCTGCCAACTCTGTGAATAGCCCTCGGCTTGAGTGCTTCCCTACTTTTCACGATGCTTTCCACTTCTTTACCGGCAGTCCTCGTCAATCATTCTTTGGTTCTACCAGGTGTCCGCCCGACTCCGTCCACCGGGATTCATTTCGTTTTCATTTTTTGAGATTTTTTTCTCATATTTCTTTGAATTTTGCACCCGAATGAACCACGAGCTGTGTGAGCTCTATGGTGACACTGATCTAATCAAGTGCATAAAACAACAGAGGCTGCGCTGCATTGGCCATGTTACTCTTAGGGATAAATCCGATCCAGCAAAAAAGATGTACAAAGGATGTGCAAATGAGTTTGTGAATAGAGCCTAGAGGAAATGACCGCAACTGAGATGGAAAGACCAGTTGCGGAAGGATAATTAGGAAGCTTGGCACCAGCTTGCACAAGGCAAAGACGAGTGACGGATATAAATAGCAGCGACCGAAACTGTTAAACGGTTGTGATGGAAATATCAGGCCAAAAAAGAAGAAGTTCTACTATGCAGTTCCATTTCATATACATGGACATAGAACATAGACATCCCCTCAGTTCTACGTTTCAGTACTAAATCAGACCTCAGCAATATAAATAACTGAATTCATGTCTGATGTACTTCGCATTTCCTTGATTTTAAACCTCAGCTAAAGGTGCCAAGCTGTTTGAAGTCGCAAAATCAGCATGGAATACCTTCCCTCCATGCAAAGCGA
>JAWNNO010006135.1:0-46824 GCA_035044985.1 Lordiphosa fenestrarum
AATTTACATACTAAGTATTACTAAATTATTTAAGTTAATTTAATCCTTTATGTTCTAATAATCGCTTTCGACCTAAAAACTACACAAATAGTATGGTAATCTGGTTGTTCTTGGTTTGAAAACGGCACACATTGATGTATTGAAAATTCAAAATATAATTTACTATTAAATAAAGTACCTTTTCTAGGTTTTTGTTGAAAAAAATTTCGAATGTTATGTTAAGCATTTGTGAATCATTAAAAAAGTATGGAAGTCAAGGATCTTAAAAATATAGGCTATTATGGAGGGGATATTGGAAGTAGTTCCGAATGCTATTCTAGCATATTTTTAATTCACTTTGACGCCCATTTTAAGACTCAGTCGTTCAAAACCAACTAGATAACAGATGGAATCGCTATACAGAAGGTCAAACTTTCTAATGTCTACTATTTTTGTTGAACCGAACCGATAGTTTAGGTTCAGAACAGGTTCGGGTTCAGCTTTTAATTCTAAAGAGGTTCGGTTCAAGGTTCGATTCGCAGTAAAAAAAATTCGGAATGCCGGGTTCGAACCGATTCGGCTCAAAACCGGGTTGCAGCCCTGATTTAATATAATATAAAAAGAGTCCATTATTTTAAATAGAAGGTTCAGATAAACATTTCAACGATCTCAAAATTTGACTTAGCTCTTAATACCCAGATTTTAAATGCCATATTTTCTAAGTGTAGGTAGGTACTTCCCAACTTCTAAAATTGATCAAGTTAACGATTTTCGGCCTTTCGAGTGTTAAAAGTCTCAATTAAATTCATTCAACACCCTGCATACAAATCAGTTGTTATGCTGTGTTTGCTAACGATATTTGCTGCTTCTGCTTCAATTGACAACAACTACTATAATTTAACTTCCTTCTATTTGCACAGTCATAAACTTCTTGTTGAAGCTAAAAAGTCCCGCATTGTCGATGATTTTCATACAAATGTGGCCTTACATTTGCGATAGTTCTGAGAATAACAACTTCAATGGCCTGGGGGAAAAGCTATATATCTCTGGCTGACTCTTACTGAGGGGAGGCGTGTGCTTTTTGTTTGACAAAAACATTTGATATCCTTGCCATTGGGTATGCTGCAGTGTCTGGAGTAATCTGAGACAAGTGAGTGATCTGAACTCTGGGCACATCTGTTGCTCTCGAGAGATACCAACAAAGTGAAATTGATTCTTTGAGGAAGCAACAAAAAATGCAACAAGAGGCAGACAGATCGGAAGCAGAGATGAAGTTGATGTCTGGATCCGGGTGCTTTCATGGGTTCATTGATCAGTGAAATGATCATCCTTTGATCTTGAGTTTCAGTCACTATTGAAATGTTTCAAATTTGTGGGTGTTCTGCGAATTTAGGTCTTTGGCGGGCTGGTCAAACTAAGTTTCCTGTTCAATCTAAGAGCATGCCTAGCTGCCAAGCATCTTAATGCCCGAGGTTAATAACTTGTCTCAGCTGGCTGCTGCGAAATCTGATATACCTAACCCGTCTCAGCCTCATCTCCAAAAGGTGCTTGACCGCGGTGAGTCGAATACAAAGTACATTGCATATAAAAAGAATAGAGCTTTGATGCTGTTCATGTCTCATATGACCAACCGACCTTTTAAGTTTTTGCATACTACTAATAAGCGCATTGAACTTTAGCTATGCGATTGCTGCAATCCCTCAAGCTCTTTTAATTAAAATGCTGCTGTGTTATCTAACCCAGCATTTGGTGCCTTCAGTTGCCCAAAAATATTTGGCGCATGTTTTGGGTCTAACCGCATCGAACTTGTTGGCAACTCGACAGAACATGTCGCCAAAGAACGCATTCGGTGTGTCACGAAAGTCACGAAAATAAGACGTTTCGACATGTTTTATTGTGATATATTTAATTGCGGTATTTTGTTTGGTGTGGAAAATTAGCAGATGAGATTAAACTAAATGGAAGAGACTAAAGAATCAGAGAAATGAAGCTCATTTCAAGTTTCAGTCAAGTTTCAGTATTAATCTAGCAAAATATTTGACTTAAATCAAATTGGGAAATAATTTAAATACAGCTGTTCCTAAGATTTCTGTCATTAGGCAAAACAGGCAGTCACTTTACAGGCACCCGATAACCAAAGAATCCTACAAAAACTAATTCATCATCTTTGATAAAGTTGGCTGAAGAATGAATGAGGCATTTTAAGGCATCTTCTTATTTAGGTCAATCATTTTCTTTGACTTGCACAACTTTCAATGGCGTATGGCACCGAGCATACGGATTTTCCAAAAATTGTTAATGAAGTGAAATCATTGTTCTACAGTGTAGTGCAAACCTTTAAATTAGAATGGCAAATTTGTGGAAATCAATTTGATACGTGTCAAATGCCTTTAAATTTTCCGTTTAAAATTGTGGCTTCGATAATGTAGTTCATCATCTTTGTCACCGAAAGCCTGGAACCATTACAGAGTTGTGGTGGATTGATGTTTCGTAGAAGAATGATAGGCACGCCAATGTTAGAACGTGCGGTGGCATGCCTGGAGAATCAACTGAATTTAAAAATTCAGTTGGATACTTGACATTTTCTTGAGTCATTACAGTATAGATGGACTTGTGGGTTGTCGTGTAGCCTGAAATTCCATTTTGAATACTGTAATTGATTGTGTTGATGTCGTTGGTTTTGGAAGCTAATATAGCACGTGAACTAAGCCAATGACGATATTTGAAATTTAATGCTATATTTGGGGAAACTTTTTGAATTAACTCGTCGGTGGTTGCTTTGATTTCAATGCTTTTTTTGTGCGCCTTAGTGCATACGTCTCATATAATAAGTTCGCATGATTAAAATATTATACCCATTCCGCAATTTTTGGTGGTCTTTCTATAATTTGCAAGTTCAACGGCAATTTAAGTCAGCGATGTTCACCCATAGCCCCCAGGGGCCGAACACTTTCGGTAATTCACGCCGAATGCTTGCCGAAGTAATGCTTCAGTGTGTGTCGGAGAGAGACAGAGAGCCTCTCTTCTTGAACATCGCTGATTTAAGTGCTGCCAGTCCAGTGCAATATCATTTCGCGATTGAATGGCTGCCAAAACTAGTGAAATGAGAAGTGTTTTGCCTGCGCCCTCAGGCTCATCCCCGTAATACAATCCACAGCTCTTGCTTGTGATTGCAAACCAAATTCTGTCATATGCTATGCGTTGCAAGCTTGGATGATTCGCGAGAGCAAATCCACCCAACTCGTCGACGTCAAAGTGTGTTTCTTGTTGCAAATCCCTATTGAAAAGACTGTTTGCGCATCGACTCGGCACAGGAATCCCCACAAACAAATGTCTTCAATCGCAACCAATGCCTCTTTATTCACGTTTGACAAAAATGTAGTGTCAGAATCTTGACTCATCTTTTTATACCCTTGATTTGGTGGGAGTTTTGTGATCATCCAAATTAAAATGTGTGCGTGTGGCAAGCCACTCAGTGGAATACATCCAATAGCGCATCTCTCCAAAAACTTAATGCGTATCAATAAAGTCCATTAAAGATTACAATTTTTTTGAACACTCGTGCGGTTATATCATGACGATCCGATGATGATTGTATTGCTAACAAAGTTCTTTAATTTCTTTCCACTGCTGTCATACAAAAGTAGAGCCAGAAAAGTAGTCTTATTGGGAAAAACATGTTTGTTATCAGAGGACATGTCCTTCAAATTAGTTAAAAAACGTGCTGCAAGGGTATACAAACTTCGGCCGAGCCGAAGTTAACTTTCCTCTATTTTTAGTGGCCAAAATTTTTAACAAACTTGATCTGCGTACAGACCATACCAGTCTACATTTTAAATTTGGGGCGTCTAGCTCTTCTAGATTCTTGCTTGACATGAACTGCAAAGGAAAATTTTAAGCGCTTTATATTTCTATTGAAATACAGTTGTTTCGAGGGACTCTCTATTGTAAAGTCTTATTTTTGTAACTTTATACCTTTAAATATAGCTTCCGGAAGTATTTTTTCAATTCAAAGAACAAGGTGCTTATTTGTATGGTTCTACTCATCGCATAACGTAGCTACATTGACAAGCTACGTCTTTATTGCTTCAAGCAGGCGCCCAACAGGCAACAACAAGTGGCATGGCGCCAATAAAAACTTACGTCATCCCTCAGCCCCCTCCCCGAAAATGTCAAAAAAGAGCTGTCGTTGGCGTTGCCATGAAACCGCATTCATGTTGTGTTTACCACCCAAGAGCTGGCAAATCCTGTCGTCCAACTCGAACTTGTGCGCAGGAAGTCAGCAGCGAACCGAGCGAGCTCCAAGTAACTGGCCAAAAAAATAGTTTCACACCGAACACAGCGCAAAGCAGACGACGAAGCGGCAGGCTCAGGTCGCCCGAGTCCGAGCAAGGTCCTCGTTCTTGCACTCGGTTCGTTTCGGCTTTGTCGCCGCTGCACTCGGCGCAGTCGTTGCCCATCAACAGTTTTGAAGTTTCAACTGGCAAAGTTTCGAATCAGTTGCCGCCGACTTGTTGTATCATTTGCATATAAACGACAAAGCGACAAACGTTGTGTTTTCACAGTTTAAATTTGTGACCCATACATAAGAACAAAAACAAAGTTTCGAGTGTATAAATTAACAAGTGTTATTTAAAAGAACATAATTAAGAGTCGCTCAATAACTCCCTACGCCTGTCAAATTATTCGCCAGTGAACTGTCCTGTGAACTGTCCATCAAAAGTCGAGCAGAAAGTGAGATTCCGTATCACTGAACCGCTAACTGGGTGAGAGAGTTGTATGTGCTTATTCGAAAAACTAATTAAAATGTTTGGAATTTACCTGTGCAAAAAAAGTTTAGCAAAAACTTTTCTACCTTGTTTGTTGACGAGTTCAAAGTTGGGTATCGTTTTACAGGTTTTTATTTTTTTGTGGGAAAAGTGTTGTATCAAAAAGATTTAGCACAAAATTAATTAAAAAATTTCCACCGAATTTATTGAAATGTTAATAAAGAACTTATTTTTTGTATTTGCTATTAATTTGACAAATTGTATTTGGGAGGGAGCTTGAGAAAAAAAATGCAAGATCGATTGAGTGTTATCTACGCTCCAAGGCATATTTATGTTGGTATCCCATTGTAGGACATGAAGAGCGAAAAATTATATTTTCGTTTGAACATTTTGAAATATTTGACTTGCTCAGAACTCCTAGTCGATCTTCGTAAGAACTTTAACATGTGCAAAAATTAATTATTAAATATAATATATAACGGGACAAGTTTGATTGGCTTGATTAAAGTCGGAATTTGTTAAAGCAGTTGAAACCGATTGCATAATGTCAAGTGGATTCAATTAGTCGAAAAGAGGCAACCTGATCTAGTCACCACAGATATTTTAGTCACTTTCAGACAAATTTGTTAATTGCAGATAAGAAGAGAACGCTAAACTAACTTCGTCTGTGCCGAAGTTTTTATACCCTTGCAAGTGCTCGCTTAAATATTTTTTAAAAGATACTCTTTTCCCATTTTTTTTACACCCTGGCAAAGGGTTTTATAATTTTGCCCAGAAGCTTGCAACGCCTAGCAATAATTATTTCCGACCCCATAAATTGTATGTATTCTTGATCAGGCTGACGAGCTGAGTCGATTGAGCTTTGTCCGTCCGTCTGTCTGTATGTTTCTTCGCAAACTAGTCTCTCAGTTTTAAAGCTATCGAGCTGAAATTTTGCACAGAGTCTTCTTTTTGCTGCACACTACTAATATATCGGAACCGACCAGATCGGATGACTATATCTCATAGCTCCCATAGGAACAATCGTTCGGGAAACTAGTTTTAGTGAGAAAAACTTTTTTCTTTTCAATGGAAAGTCTCCAAACTTTGTATTCGTAGGTTTTCTATGCTTTTTTTTATAACTCTACCAAGTTTTATTAAAATCGGACAACTATATGGTATAGCTGCCATACAAAAGATAGGTCTGATAAACAGTCTTAGTTAGAAAAACTTTTTTGTTTTTAATGGTAGCATCCTGCAATTTTGTATTTGTTTGTTTCACATGCTTTCACATAATTTTACAAATTTTTGTCCAAATCGGATATCATATAGGTCCCATAAGAACGATTGGACGGAAAATGGGAAAAAGAGTATATTTGGAAAATATTAAAGCGAGCACTTCCAAGGGTATAAAAACTTTGTCCCAGACGAAGTTAGCTAAGCTTTCTCGTTTTTCAATTTAATTGTTTAGTCAGTTTAAAAAATTGTATTCTGCATATTTGCAAGCTAAATTAAGTAACATGAACTAAATTTAGTTATTAAAAATAAAGGAAAGTATACCCTTGCAGCACGTTTTCTAACTAATTTGAAGGACATATCCATTGAAAACAAACAAGTTTTTCCCAATAAGACTACTTTTCTGACTCTACTTTTGTATGACAGCTATACTATATAGATGTCCGACTTCGACAAAATTTGGCAGAATTATGGAGAAGCATTAATAACTAGTAAGTACTGAGTTTGGAGACGATTGCATAAAAAACAAAAAAGTTTTTCTTACTAGAACTAGTTTTTCGACCGATCGTTCCTATGGCAGCTATATGCTATAGTCATCCGATCCGGCCGGTTCCGACAAATGTGCAGCGTATTTGGACCAGAAGACTTCGTGCAAAGTTTGGTGGCTATAGAAACAGACGGACAGACATGGCTATATCGACTCAGCTCGTCATGCTGATCAAGAATATATATACTTTATGTGGTCGGAAATGCTGGAAATGCGGAAATGACAATTTCAATATACCCTCTGCAAGGGTATAAAAAGGCATTCAAAAAAAGGTCTTGTGCTGGTAGACAGGACTCCAGGCTTTCGGGAATCTAAAAGGAAAACGGGATATGATCGGTTTGAATGTCATTTGGCCTCAATCATAAAACAAAGAAAGAAAAATCGACAAACCTAATTATGTGTTATTAAATTTTTTTAATAGAACTGGCGCCATCTTGACTACAAAATCAAGATAAATGGGCTGGAGAAATTGGTCAAAATTCGAAACCGACTTGATCTGCGTGCAAACAATACTAGTATACATTTAAAATCTGTAGTCTCTAGCTCTGCTAGTCCCTGAGTTCATGCAGATAGACGGACACAAATTTTTACTTGAAGGTATTTTGTAGTCGGGGCACTCGAATGCAGCGCCCTTACTTGTTACTATTCGAGTAACGGTTGTAAATATACATTTTTCCTATCCTTTAGATGATTTTCGGCTCTGTTGGATACAAATCTACGATCTATTTAACTTTAAATGGACATTCTTATATCCAAAAATGGATATTCCAAAGATCCAAAATTGAATATTGTTATATCCAAAAATAGATATTACAAAATATAACTTTTTCACTGCTGCAAGGCTTTAAGATACCGCGTGCGTAACGTCCGGTCACAACGGAATTATCGTATGATCATGCTGATAATCACTTCATGGGAAAGCTCAGTTGTTAATTTGACTTTAGAGTTGAATTCTATTTGGAGTGTATTAAGATGAGAATTAAATTAAATTTTTACTCTCGCGATTTTTGCAACGCATAGAAATATTCATTTCCGACCCTATAAACTATATATATTCTTAATCAGGGTGACGAGCTGAGACGATTGAGCTTTGTCCGTCCTTCTGTCCGTCTGTCTGTCTGTTTCTACGCGAACTAGTCTCTCAGTTTTAAAGCTATCGAGCTGAAATTTTGCACAGAGTCTTCTTTTGCTGCACACTACTAATATGTCGGAACCGACCGGATGACTATATCTCATAGCTCCCATAGGAACAATCGGTCGGAAAACTAGTTTTAGTATGAAAAACTTTTTTCTTTTCAATGGAAACGTCTCCAAACTTTGTATTCGTAGGTTTTCTATGTTTTTTTATAATCCTACCAATTTTTATTAAAATCGGACAACTATATGGTATGGCTGCCATACAAAAGATAGGTCTGAAAAACAGTCTTCGTTAGAAAAACTTTTTTGTTTTTAATGGTAGCATCCTGCAATTTTGTATTTGTTTGTTTCTCGCTCTTTTACATAATTCTACAAGTTTTTGTCCAAATCGGATGACTATATCATATAGCTCCCATACGAACGATCGGTCGGAAAATGGGAAAGAGTATTTTTTGAAAATATTTAAGCGAGCACTTGCAAGGGTATAAAAACTTCGGCAAAGACGAAGTTAGCTTGGCTTTCTCGTTAAATGTTAAATTAACTTTTAACTTCTCTTCCCGTATATGTCAAATTCGTCTTAAACAATTCCCAGTTTTCTTGCACAAATTCCAAAAGTGTTTGCCAACTATTTACGAGGCATTTGCACTTCACGAGTGCATCTTTTATTTTTCGCGTGGTTTTTCCCACAGAATTCTTATTATATTTAAAGATCACTTAGATGGATTCTTTCTGAAAATAGAAATACATAAACTTTTTAGGTTATTAATATTCATTACAATTTTAACACATTACTCGCGGCTTGTTGGCAATGTATCATTTATAATAATTCCATTGCAATCCATTAAACTGGTCGAAAATTACATATGAAAATGAGCGACTAATGTTACCTATAAAACAGGCAAAACAACGACACAAATATATTGTCACAGGCGCTAATTAAAATATACACGCACAACAACATAAACATCAACAGCAACAACAGAGTCTGGTCTGCCACAACTCCCACAATGCGTCAAATGTGCCGTATATGTAATGTACATTTAAGCACACACACTTGCGGCTGGATCCCTTTCGGTCCTGTTTTCGTGTTATCCTTTCAGTGCGTTCGCTTAATTGAATGAAAGCAAACAAAATAAAAAAACATTCACACAGCAGCGGGAAGCGAACCTCATTGGCAAACTTTACTTTCTCCAATGGTTGTGTGGCATTCGTGATGATCCTTTTACTCTGCAAATCATTCAAATTACCCACAAGACGCCCTCGCTGGAGAAATGGCGCAATAAAAGTGCATTGTTTTTATTTTTAGTTCCATGCCACAGCACGTAATGTGCGTAATGTTTGGATTTGACTCTGCCACATGTCCTGGCCGAGTCAGAAGTTAAATTAAAATTTCATAGCTGTCCGTGCTCGGTCACCGGCGTTCACATTCTATTTCTCGTCTCCTTTCCGCCGACTCTGCTAATCCAATTTGCGGCTGCATTGACTCTACGGATCTGTGGGAGCAATTTTTGCTAGTTGGCGGATTGTAGATTTTACCTGGCCATGAAAGGGAGTTGCGGACTTACCCGTGCCTTCAATGAAGCATAAATATAGAAATGACAAGTAATCTTTATTTAATGAGGTCTGTTTCCTTGAGGATTGTATTTCGACTGGGGTACATTTCACACTTTTTTTCTAAAAAAAATAAACACAATAAACATGACACCATGAAATGAAAAGAAAATCAAGAGCAACGCAAAAAAAATGTCTGTTGAATGCATTTTAAAATGCAAATCTCTACCAATGTGTGAAACGGTGCAGTGAGCTAACACGACGCGTCTTTGAGCGCAAATGGTCAGGGGATAGACTATAGACAAGTCCGACAAAACATTTTCTTTGTTTATAAAATGAACGAGCAGCAGCAGCACATTTCCAACGTTTGAAAATAGTATTGACTCCCGATCCGATCAATTGAGATCCCACAAGATGTCAGATACATTTATAGCCTAACCATTAAAACCGAAAACATTTCGTCTCAACTGAAGACCTGGCAACAGTCACGGTCACTGTCCAATATATATAATAAGTAGACATCGGATTTAAAGTAAAATTATATTTTTAATGGGTGGTCACACAAAAAATTATTTCGATAATTTTGAATGAGGATTCATTTTGCATATTTGACATATTTACATATGTTCCACCTAAACACATATTTGAGAATATATCTTTGGATACTTTGACCTAGTTGGGAATATGTCATACATACATGTCATTTTGAGAGTAGATATACGCTCCCAAGCAGGCATCTTCACATCTCAATAAAAAGTTTAGCTTTTAAGTTAAAGACGCGAAGTATAGCATAGTTTTAGGTACAGAACCTGTATTATGCCTAGTGTAGTCCGAGAAATCAATCAAATCAAAGTACCAAACAAAAAACAATGGGAATAAAAATATCTCAAACTTATCTGTCCATCAAGTGCTTAGACATTCCAGGTATAAATATTGCATGAGACTTATTCTTAGTTGAGGATTCTTCACGGTATCTTTAAAGTTAAATACTCAAGAGACTGATTTTTGTCTTACTGAACGGCGATAAAGTACCATGGATGACTGATGTCTTAGAAAATAGACCAGAGCATACAGAATGTTTTAAAACCATTTTCTGTTACTAACAAATCAGTCGATCGCATAAACCATTTCAATGCAAACAGACTGACATCAAGTTCATCATTTTCGCTTGTAACCAGGTACAGAAACCTGCCCGATGCAATGGCTAAGCGAGATTTCACATTATATTTTTACGATTTTGTAACTGAAATGATTTTTCATTTCCCGTTCTAATTAAAACTGTTGAGAACGTTCGTGAACTGAACACATTCGCCAGATCAGTTATTCCTTATGCGATCAGAACGTAACGATGCATATCGTGACGATGCGAAGCATTTACAGTACTTGCCTGTCTTTCTTGTCGATACTTAAAATGGTACTTAGACACAAGTATTTATTGATTGATTTATTGATTATTTATTTTGACCAATTTTTAACCTAATTTAGCATATGCTTTTACTTAAAAATGCATTCTTGAATGTGATCATTTTCAAAGCCTAGCACTGTTAATATTAGTCTAGGGTACAACTTTCGCGATTTTTGGATCAAAAAGAAAATAAACTTAAAATCGGATGTCTAAAAAAAATAGTAGGAATGGAATGATTTCCATTCTAGGGAAAAGAAAGACAGAATCTATTAAGCACAGATTTGCTTGTCACTTCCGAGCTTCTCTCAATCTCTTGGAAAGAGATCTACAGTTTAACGCCGAAGCCGAACTGCAAATTTTGAGAAGCCCTTCATGACTAGTTACTTTAAAGCTGGAGCTAATAATTAGTGATGGTGACCAGGTGTGTAAGTTTTTAAGTTTGTACCACTCCTTTGCTTGTCACTAAGATTCCGATTGAAAGCTAAAGCGCAAGGTGTCCAGAGTTCGATCCAGCCTCAGGTCATCTAATGAAAGATCAATTTTTTTTCAATTTTTGCCACGCCCCTCCCGTTTCTATTTATTTAGAGATATGATGAATTGCAATAGAAGGTGGAAATGACTGCCATATCAAATACAATTTTCTACCCATTTTTCTCACATTTAACAGGCAAATTCATAAGCTTTTGGCAGTGTCATGATATATTGCCTGCACCGATGACCTACCCAGTAAAACTTTCAGCTCGGCCAACTTTATTTTTTCCATTTGTGTCGCGAGTTCGTGCGCTAAAGTGGCATTCAATTGGACATGAGTGGCTGGGAAGGGTGGTCAGCTCGGTTAGTTTCTGGTGGTTACGTGCACTCGTTGGGCCAATTAGTTGCTACCACAATGACAAAACCGAATACGCAACTGCACTTGTGCTATTCCATGCATAGGTAGTGTTCCCTGAGCAGGTGGGAGTAACGGCACATTTTCTATACTTATAATATCAATAACAAGCGGTTTATATTGATGCCTTGCCCCTTCTGGCTGCCCTGGCATTTTCCTTGTTGGCCTTGATGGTTGTGTGCTAACTATAAAAATGACTGGAACAGGGCGGAGTCCACACACACTGCGACTTACCTGGCATGCATTCTGACTACTTTTGACGCCGGGCTTGACTTGACTATCGATTTTCCGGTTAAACCGCCGCCATATTTAATAGGTTTCATTACTTGCGCTTGTCTCTTCCACTTTTTTTACCCGTTACTCGTAGAGTAAAAAGGGTATACTAAAGTCGTGCAAATGTATGTAACAGGCAGAAGGAAGCATCTCCGATATCATTAAGTAAATACATTCTTCATCAGCATCAACAGCCGAGTCGATATAGCCATGTCCGTCTGTCCGTCCGTCCGTCCGTCTGTATGAACACCTAGATATCAGAGACTAGAAGAGCTAGAGCAACTAAATTTTAGATGTAAGCTAGTATTGTCTGCAGGCAGATCAAGTTTGTTTCAAATTTTGGCCACGCCCCCTCCCGCCACCGCAATTAAAAATGTTGAATATCTCCTACAATTTGTAAGCTATCACGCTCAGATTTTGCAGTATGGTGCATGTGGCCAATAGGTACAATCTCACAAATTTTCATAAAGATCGGATAATAAATGGCAGAGTGAAAAAAACGTTGCATACTTATCCGAGCCGCGTGAGGTTGTTAAACACTAATTGCATTGAGTATCGGGTATTTCGAAGTCGGGCAGGGCCGACTTTATCTTACGCTCTCGTTTGTGTTGGCTGCGTGAGTTGATTAAGAGACCGCGTCAGCCATCGCCAAACACCAAGTTTCATTTATCACGGAATTTAATTATGGGGCGCATAATTTTCCCGTTAAGTCTTTGCCCGTTATAAAAAAGTCACGTTTGACACTCTAATGGCAGACACAAAACAAAGCAAATTAATCATCTGACACAACAGTTTCGGATTTGCCTGCACAAAAGTAAGACCTACGACCCATTAAACAATGAGCCACAGAATGTTTGACTCTAGTTGAAGCAGCGCCTGGATGGGCGCACCAGGTAGGCGTCATTAAATATTTACACTTTCATAAATGTGTAAGTGCATTCAGAGGCTCCTAAATATTTCATGAGCCTGCCTGACTTTGTAGTCGCAAGAGCAGAGTGAAGTCCCCGCAAGCGGCAAACTATGCGAGCGTGAAAACGGCAGCATCAAACATACGTATTAAAAAATATTCCTTTCAAGATATTTTTGACTCATTACTTCGAAATAAAAAGAAACAACAAATGCATTGAAGCATTCCATCAAAACAAAAAGGCACATACCCCTGGGCACTGAGCCCGCCACCCCCAATTGTTTTTGTTATGTGACAGACAGCCATAATGCCTGAAAGGTTTTTGGACATTCGAATATTGGTTTGTGTCATGCTTACAATGTTACAATGTTGTTAAATTAAATGCGGTGTTTGTTTGTCCTTTTGCCTCCGCCTGACTTAGCTAAATTGAAATTGTTTGAATAAACCGAATGATGAGGGGAAATTAGTGCAATGAAAGACAAAGCCACAGTTCGGGCGAGTGGCTAATAGGTTTCACTTTTCGTCAATTGGAATTTCGACAAAGCACAACCTAAATTATCTTTCCACTCATAATTTTCTAAATAAGACCCGTTGGGAAACCCCATGAAAGTCACTAAAACAGTCACATCAATTAAATAAAACTGAAACTCAAAATTCAAACTTTCGTCGGAGACTTACTTAGACTTGTCATTTTGGGGCGATTTGTGCAATTGACAAGCGCAGCAGGCCAGATACCTAATTTTCATTAAACTTTATGATAAGATGAGTTCAATGAATATCAAACAATCACAATGGCTCGTAGGAGGTTAAATGGTCTTTCGCTATTAGGTTAAAAACGGAATCGAAGATATGAATTTAATCTGCCAACTCGTATTTATGGGTGTGGGTATGGGTTTATCAACAGAATTTAGTTTGAGCTGTTCTGGATACTCACAAAAGGGTTCAATTTGCAGATCTGTGTAATTTATAGATACGATTAACTTCTGAAACTTTAAACTGTTTTGGGATCAGGGCTTAAAAGGAAGCATCTCCGATATCATTAAGTATATACATTCTTCATCAGCATCAACAGCCGAGTCGATATAGCCATGTCCGTCTGTCCGTCCGTCCGTCCGTCCGTCTGTATGAAAACCTAGATATCAGAGACTAGAAGAGCTAGAGCAACTAAATTTTAAATGTAAGCTAGTATTGTCTGCAGGCAGATCAAGTTTATTTCAAATTTTGGCCACGCCCCCTCCCGTGCCCGCAATAAAAAATGTTGAATAACTAACAATTTTTAAGATATCGAGCTCAGATTTTGCAGTGTAGTCTATGTGGCCAATATCTACAATCTCACAAATCTCACACATTTTCAAAAGGATCGGATAATAAATGGCCGAGTTAAAAAAATGTTGCATACTTATCCGAGCCGCATGAGTTTATTAAACACTAATTGAACTGAGTAACGGGTATTTCGAAGTCGGGCAGGGCCGACTTTAAGTTACGCTCTCGTTTTGAATGTAGCTCCGAAAATACGTTTGGAGTTAATCGCTGAGAACTAAACTTCTATATAACCTTGACCACCATTTTTCCACACATGTGTCTGAATTTTTCGAAAGAATAGTAATCTGTAATTGTTGAATTTTCGTTATCGTCAATCGGATAAAAAATCGAATAAGCAAATAGTTTTCCGGTCATTTTTCTTGTGGGGTCATTTTTCAGAAACCGGGATAATACGTGTCCAATTTTCTCGCAAAACTTTGCTTACAAAGCGATTTTCAAGTCAATCGAGTGAAAAGCCATATTTTCCCCGAAAAATTTTTCTGTGCCCTGCGGTCCAATTTTCCAACATCGGAAAATGACTTCTCAATTTATTTCCCTTACTATCGTTACAAACCGAGTTTTAAGTCAATCCGAAAATTACATCTCAATTTGTTTCACTTAATATTCTTACAAACCGAAACTCAAATCAATCGGTCGAAATATAATGTTTTCCCATGCAGAATTTTCCGCAAACCGCTATCGTTATAATTATCGTTATCATTTTCGTTATCGCTATCGCTATTTTTTATACTATCCCTTCAAACTTCGTTTCATGTCAATCGGATGAAATATAGTTTATTGCATGCGAAGTTTCCGGAAGTTTTCCGACCCTAGGGCCTAATTTCAAAAATCGGAAAATCACATTACAAAATAATTTTCTTAGTGTCCTTACAAACCGAGTTTCAAGTCAATCGGATGAAAAATAGTTTTTGGTATGCAGAGTTTTCCGACCCTACTGACGAAGTTTCCAACATCGAAAAACTACATCTCAATTTATATCACTTACTATCCTTACAAAATGAGTTTCAAGTCAATCGGATGAAAAATATTTTTTTCGATGCAGAATTTTCAGAATTTTTGGTCTGCCTGCAGATATAAGATGCATTTATCCCAAACATGTCAAACTTCTATCTCTTACCATCTCTGAGATCTGTGCGTTCATACGGACAGACAGACGGTCAGACGGACAGACTGTCAGACGGACAAACGGACGTGGCTATGTCGACTCGGCTGTTGATGCTGATCAAGAATGTACATATATACTTTATGGGGTCGGAGATGCTTTCTTCTGGCTTTTACATACTTTTGCACAAACGTATAATACTCTGTTTACCTACGGTATGGAGTATAAAAATATATAGCTATAAACGCGAGTGTGTTGGTGGATGGAAAAGATTAAGTTGCTTTCTTATGCCCTTAGTTTACACATTGTAAACTACATCTAAAATACAATTTATCCGGGTGTTATTATACATAACCAAAATTACTTAATATTCTTTTGCAAGTACTGCAGTTTTAAATCAGTTACAGATTAATAGACGCCGGATTTTTATGCAAAATTATATTTTGAACCGGTTGTCCAAAACTAGTTCTGATTGCATAGAAATTCGTTTCATAAAAAAATATTTCAATTCGACCCAAGTTTGTTTTTGCATATTCGACATATTTTGCATATTCAGAATTTTATCGACATATAATCAAAGCAAACTTCCAAAATTCAGTTTGTAAGAATTGTAAAAGTTGTTCGTGACTTAAACTATTTCAAATAGTGAATAAAAATGCCAAAAATATCCCAAAAAGTGAAGCGCCTAAATTCTTGGGTTGGCGAAGTACACATCGAAGTCATAGAGGTCAAAAACGAATGCATTTACTGCAGTGCATGCCACAAATATGTGAAGTAACCAATATTAATAGCCACGCTCCGATTCTTGAATTTGCAAAAGTTGTGCGATTTAAGTCGGATGTTCCACCAAATTTTCTCTTCAAGTTGCAAAATATTTGCGAATGAGAAAAAGCTAGCACGGCTGTAAATAACAATTGAGAATTTATAAACCTATTTGTTTTCTAAAGATTGGTACGGATTGAAAATCATAGCTTTTGCAGCACATAATAGCCGAAAACACAAATCAAATACTGCAAAAACTAATGCATATGGTATCGAAAAGATTACCATTTAGGACTCTAAACAATAATAAATTCAATTCATTTATAAACAAATAAACAGGACTAAAGTACAATGCTTGAAAACTACTTGGACCGTTGCTACATTGAATTACTCAAAGACATTAAGCACAGTAAAATTTGGATATCAGTAGACAAAACGACTGACATAACGGGCAGATACCTAGCAAATCTCATAATCAATTAAGTATTCCAATTAAGTTCCCACTGCAGGAGATGGGGCGGCCATGTATTGAATGTAAAACTGACTAATACAAACCATTATATAGATCTTAGTGAAGAAATAACTCCTAAATTAATTACTGTATGTATCAAGTTTCATTTTTACTTTGAATAGTGGCAGTTCAGTGATCAGGAAAAGGCATCAAATCCCACGATTTTGGTTTCCAATCCACGCCATCTTTGCGAAAGTTTACCTTAAAATTAAATCGATTACGCAGAATGTTAATCGTGGCAACCGCTGTGTAGTAAGCTCATATCGTTCAGTTTGTACCGAAAGAAGTCCGACTAATAGAACTCGCCGCTGTGTACGTTGTCCTCACCAACTTTTCAATCGTAAAAGTGATACCGATTGTTTACAAAGAGATAGCTGGGACCAACAGACGTCAACAGGGGGCCCACATAGATCATACTTGGGTCACAACATATTTGTCTTTAGAACAATTCGAATGTGTAACTCCATTTACAACTTACCCTATTTTACGCACTCATCCTCATTATTTGTCATGCCTTGAACCATAATACTACCCGTTCCTGTGGCATGTCCACGCGCATTCCCACTGTGCGTCACTTAGTCAACAGCTCAGCAAAACGCGTGTTTTACATAACACTAGCAATTTGTAACACGATGACAGCACCTGCTACTCATCCTCCTCCAGGGCCGTCCTGCTTCTGCTGAATATTTTTCAAAGTGCAAGCTAACTTTTGCATTAAACTTGCATTCGCTGCAACATTAACTGCGCCATACAATTGCACATACACAAAATAAGAACGGAAATAATGACCAGAGAAACAAATCATTTGATTTACATGCGCAGTTTTGTCTGGCGTTGACATGACGCCCCATGGAGGGCCATGGAACAAGGCGCCTCTAATTGGCACAAATTTTCAATGCCTGAGACATGCTGCGTTGGTGTTGGCAATGATCGTCGTCAGCCATCCCTTGGTCAGTACTTGGACTGGCATTTTAATGCCGGGCACGTAAGCGAGCGCAGCAATGGAATTAAGCAAATTACTTTATGGTCTGGTCCGGCAGAAGGAAATGTTAATTTCAGTGTACGAGACATGGCGCGGTGGTGCGCTGCAGGTAAACTTTACACTCTGACAAAAAATGTGTAAGACTGACTGGAAATGCCTTCGAATTCAGTGTGCTAGGTAACAGTGTTCCCGGTTGTAGTGCAATTAGTTGGGGCTGTGGCTCCTCTGGGGGTCACCATCTGGCTTTCAATTTCACTAAAACTAGTTTAGCACGCCCCGAGAGCTGGGTACGTGATGTTGTGGTGTTTATTTTTTTTGTTTTGGCTTTGCCCAGGCGAATGTCCTGACAATCGCCAAGTTCATTTCGTGCTGTTGTTGTTCATGAACCTAATGCCTAGTGGACAACTGTGGCAAGTAATTGCACAGCATATCCCCCCACACACACTTACTTTCCCCAGCTGCTGTTCAAGGTTCAGTGACATTTGCCTGAGCGCTCAATTTGATTAATTGCAAAGCCTGGCAGTAGGTACAGCGATGGCGATGGCGATGGCCAGGGCTGACAACAGGATGAAATGCAATTACAGTTCCTACTATTCTTAAGGCCGGTGCAAATTGCGTTAGCCCTCCAGTTCGAGTCAAGTTCATCTGTACGGCTTTAGTTGGAATTCCAGTGAATCTATGATAATCAGCGGGATTTTGCATATGTGTGAGTGCCCTTAAGGCCGCATCGTCTTTACGCGGCTCGAAGGTGAAATGCAAGCTCCTTTTTTGCTTTAAATAAACTGCCACTAGAATAAAAACAGAATATGATACTGCTGTCTCACTCAGCCAAATGCCTTTGTCCCTGCACACAGATAAAGCTTGCAAAATAACATCAACAACTGCGTCAAGGGACAGTGGCAAAGGCAACACTGAAGGTTTTTTTGCTTGCTGCCCGAGGGTTGGGTAGAAGAGGTGATGTTACGGTTGACAAAGGGCGGGCCATCTAGAACCTAACAACATTACACAGACACTTTGTTGGTGGTAAATGCTTTTGCTTTTTAGGCGACAGCGCCAATTGGTATGCTACAGTTTTTCTTGCGCTGTGTGCAATGAATGCAAGCGACTGCAGTGTTGGTGCTAGCACAGGAGCAGTCTAGGAAGGTGTTCATTCTCTGCAAAATCTGATATTTTATAGCTTGGAAACCATACATATAGTTGTAAATTAAATTATTAATTCCAAGCTTCATCCCCATTTTCGGTTATTTACACACCTCAGTTAAACTTTCCGTCAACTTTTTTGCTGCCGTCTTACTAATATGCGGCTATTCGAGAAGCATCTCACATTAAAAACGTTTGAATTAAATGAAAATGTTTCTTGGGTGAACAAAAGTGTCTTTATTAGCTCAGAGTACCTTGTACTTTGCAATGTCATGAATTCTGCATTAAATGCAGTTCGAATTTGAATTCTTACGATATAGGCTCAATTTTGCACAATGCTGACTTTAGTGTACAATGGGAAAAAGTATTAGGACTATCTGCTTATGAAAATGGGTACTTTAATTGTCCAAGTGATTGTGTTAATAGCAGGGACCGTAACTGTTATAACTTTTTGTTAAAAAAATTACAAAATTAAATTTTTTAATTTTTAAAGCAAAAAACAAGAAAGAAAGTCGGTCAAGCCCGACTATAACATACTCTGTACCAAGAAAATTTGTCTTTTGATCATAACTCGAAACCCGCTCATCCGATCTTCTTCATTTCTTTGGCGGATCGATAAGTTATCCTAATAACTAAATATGTCCAGAAGGAACAAGCCATCTATCTTCAAAACTGTGGGAGATATGACGTTTTTTCTAAATTGCAGGGACGGGAGATAGCTTGGACAAAATTGAAAATAAACTTGATCTGCCTGCAGACATAAGAAGCATATGTCCCATACATGTCAAACCTCTATCTCTTACCATCTCTGAGATCTGTGCGTTCATACGGACAGACAGACAGACGGACAGACGGACGGACGGACAGACGGACATGGCTATATCGACTCGGCTGTTGATGCTGATCAAGAATATATATACTTTATGGGGTCGGAGATGCTTACTTCTGGAAGTTACATACTTTTGCACAAACTTATAATACTCTATGTACCTTCGGTACAGAGAGTATAATTACTTATAATTTATATTTTTAAAATTTATAATTAAAAATTTTACTGTAAAAATTATTTTTAATTATTTTTAATAAAAATTATACAATTTGTTTTATTTTTTAAAATTAATTAAAATAATTAAAATTAAACTTAAATAGCTTTTTACTCAAACGACCCATAGGAAATATTTTTACATACATGTGATCTGTGGGTCTGTATGTACGTATACACACCCCTAGTTGGGCATCGAAGCATGCTAGAAGCACTTATTTCAGGATTATTACTCACACATGAGCATGAGAAAGGTATGAGAAAATCTGAAAGCCGAAAAATGTTGGTCTTGTTCTAGTAACTTCTGGTCGATGTCACTCGGCAGTCTTCGGGCTTTAATCGAGCTCAGTACCCCCCATATTACATAGATTTTGGTTCGAAAAAATCACGTTTTCATGGCTATACCACTTAAAGCACCAGCACATAAACACTTATTTGCCCGCATGCATACATACATACGGACCCATAGATCATGTATATGTACAAGCATTGGTAATCGGTCTTTCGGTCAAAAATTTATTTGAGTTTAATTTTTAAGAATACCAATTTTTTGTAATTTTTATTTATAATTTTTTAATAAAAAAATTAAAAATAGCTTGTACTGTAAAATTTTTATTTAAAAATTGGAAAAATCTAAATTAAAAGTAATTTTTTTGATAAAAATTGAAAATAATAATGTATGCCGATGTTAAATGGCCGGCTCAAAAACTTTTACTCTGGTACCTCCCCCTTTCATATAGGACCTTTTTCTGCGAAAAAATCTATAGTTTGTTTTTTTTCCATAACTATTATTTTCGGTCCCTACACATACACTTTTGAAATTACTACTTTACCATTCAAAACAAATATAAATATAAAAATTTGGTAAGCTAAGATCTTGTTCCATTTTAATACTGTTACTAAATTACCTGCACCTTTACTTATCTTTATTTCTGCTGAAAATCGCTAAAATGACATCACTATTGCAGTGGTGAGGCGCTGAACTGTTTGTTTTCAGAACAAAAGTGGAAAACATTCTTAGTTGAATGCATAAAATGCTCTGCATAATTACTTAAATAAAATGTTTTCCCACTAAAGCTAGCTCTGCCATCTGATTTGTGTGTCCAAAACAATAAGTCAGGAATTGTGCAACAGAAAAACTAAAATGCTTGGAGGGATTAGGTGCAGATTCTGTGGCTGGGGAATGGAGGGGCACAGCCGAGCCAAGCAGAGCAGAGCTTGTTAGGACTAACTAGACTTTTTGTTGATGTTTTTTTTGGCATACTATTGTCCTCGGTTTTGTTATTGTTGTTAGTTATTCCATGGCAAATCAACAAAGTTGCCCTTAACTCGGTCAGCTTTTGGGAGCAGGAGCTCAAGCTCAGGAGACAGAAAATTACCAAAAGAAAAAGGGAACACACGGGCAATAAAATTTTTTCATGACTGCGGGCATAATTTTTGTTTTGAACTGTTTGGTTTTGTTGTGAATTATTGTTGAAGAAATTTTCATCTTTTGTTCAACAGTTTGTGCTTTTTGCGGCAACACGATTTGCGAAGGGGTCAGTTTCAAGAAGTCAGACACACAAATGTATAAGCATATTACATTTTTCTTACTGTTTATTTTTCATTTATCCATTCACCTGAGGCATTGACTTTTGTAACCGGTTAAATTCCGTTGAAGTTAATGTTTATTCAGGACTCTCATGACACTATAAACAAATAAGTCTACTCAACATTCATGCATTTGAATAACAATCAAAAACTCTGCATATTTGGATTTGATGAAAAGCGTAAAAACTCCACGTATTTCAACATTCTTTTTTTCGTTAGTACCATGCGGCAGGCACTTGATATGCAAATTATTTTGCCGTCATAAAAATATGCACATTAATTTTCATCGCATTTTTTATATACATACATACATACATATTTCATTTTCCTGTTGTTTGTGTTTGCGTCAACTGGAGAACAGGCTAAGCGTCTCTCACGTGTAAAACGTTACACGCAACGTGCCGGTGGGTTCAAGGGAAAATTAAAAAAGGCTGACAATGTGGAAACGTGAGTTGCGTGTGGGGGCGTTACGGCTGGTGGCTAGAGCAAAGTGCATCATCATAAATGGTTATAAACGTTGGGAACTGTCAGCAGCAGAAGCCAAACGATATTGTCGCAAATTTGCCAATCAATGCCAGCCATTGGTAGACGAGAACAGTGCGTTCGTACTTAGGAGTGTTATATTTTACACGTTCTAAGAAATGACGGGCATCCAGTTTGCAGAGTAACGATGACAGTTGTCATGGCAGAAGTCTGAAGAATGGGGAACAAACGAACAAATAGTAATCAGGGTACCGGCGTACCATGGGGAAACGGACACCTTATCTGACATAAAGTTATTTTTGAACGTTTTGTTTTCTTTTAAACGCTTTCAACATTTCACAAAAAATGGCATCCACCAGTTTCCCAATCTGTTCTTAACGTTAAAAATTATGCCAGAAAATGGATTAGTGTACCCCATATTGCAGGAGCTAGGGAAATGTAGATGTGTTTGTGTGTCTAGACGACTGGATTTACCTATGCACATTGTATACCAATTAAAAACTTGAAGGCTAATTAATTATGTCAATTAAAGGGGGTACTTGTGCTCTGACGTGACTGTACGGGTACTGATTGCTTAATATGTATGTAAATTGTTTGAAACAGCTAAAAGAAGCATCTTCGACTCTGTAAAGTAAACATTGTTGATCATCGTCAACAACCAAGCAGATATAAACATATTAGAGATGGCAAAAGCCTTAAAAAAAATGTTGCTGTCTTAACGGCGATGAACATTTAATTTTCATAAATATATAATGATTGATAGTAATGGATCGCATTCTAGTCGGGATAGACTTATTTGATTATGATTATTCCAATATTTAACATAATTGGTGTTAATACTGATATACTGTTAAACACACTGAGTTTCAGCGGGTCTTGTCACTAGTCAAAGAATCTTTAGTTAAAAATTGGATATTTTTGCAGTAGTTCAGAACTCTGCAGGAAAACTTTCAGATGTTGTGATAGATAAATAAATAAATACTGGGCTTTTCAGAGCTCGAAAGGGGCCAGTCGAGCTTCTCTCAATCTCTTGGGTTGTGTGCTTCTTATTTTCGCACAAGAGAGAGGGACCTACAGTTCAACGGAAAATCCAAACTGTATTTTTTGAGAAGCATTTCATAGCTAAAAGCTAGTGAAGATGAGTAAGTTCTTAAAGAAAAAACTTGAACTTGGGGTTTAAATGATACAAAAAGATATCTGAACCTAAGAAATATAAAGAAAAATCTTTTTCGTTAGATGTCCCAAAGTAGGATCGAACCTATAACTTTTTTCTGAGTAGCCTCACACTTCCCTACAAATATTTGTATTATAGTTTTTGGTTATTTGTACTTATTTAATAGAGTCGCATTAGCTGTTGACTTAATAAAAATATTAATCCTAATCCAGAGACAGTCCGAATAGTTTTTACGATGTGACATCAGAACTCTCAGAAATTAAAAAAAAATTATTAATCACTTACGGTATTTGCTCATTGTCACTTGGGCAAAACGTATTCATTCCAGCTTGCTGGATCCAGACCAATTCTTCAAGTTGCCTTTGAGACAATGGCAGACAATTTATTCCAACAACTCATGATTTTGGACACGTTAAGAGATTTATCTAATTGATGGCAGAACTAAAAGCAAATTCTAAGAAAATATCCCCAAGAAACCATAGGTCTAAAATAAATTCGTAGGTCACGCCTAACGAGGTCCAAATGTTAACGTTTATATTTATATCTGAAAAGTCTAAAAATGGCTACGTACATCATTGGTATTGTGCTTGTTCAAAAGGAAACTTTGACCAACTCTCTGATATATAAAAATGATAAATTATATAATTATAAAAATGGTCAATTATAACGATGTACTTGTATTTTCTTTGGTAATACTCAGGTATTGGTCAATCAATTGAGATGAGAAGAAACTTAGCAGTGTTATGGTCATCTATCTCTTCAGACCAACGATTAACAAAAGCGAAAAACCCCTTAGCATTGCCAAAGATGACGCCAATACGAGATTAATTTATAAGGTTCTTTTGGGAGATCCGTTCTTTGACGTTAACATATTTAATGAGAGGGTTGTCATAAAACTATCTGTGTGTGATTTGGAAAGCACATTAAACTCCAGTTAAGTAAGGGTCAATATCTTTAAAAGCAAACTGTGAATAGCTGGATCAATTTTCTTTTGCTAAAATTCGTTAAGGTATTCTCTAAAGGTTCTCTCTTTACTTTTCAACTTGAATCTGTCCTTGATTATGGCAGTAAATTTGTTTATTGTGTGGGTATGCTTTTTTATGTGCGCGCGCATGTTCAATATGGAACTGGCTGAAAGTTAATGTTAACATTTTAAACTTTATACTGGTCTGAAATAGGTTATAAACTGGGAAAGTTATAGTTTCAAGTTCATAAGTTATACAACTTCTGATATATGGTTCTAAGCCTCTTTTAAACAATTTTAACCGCTTTCGAATCGGATCACAGATTTGAGATGTAGCTTATTGATTTTTCGTAATCGACATGAGCATAATGTTAAAATGTCCTTAGGATCAGCTCAAAGTTTTTGACGCTCTCACTCAATTTTATAAAATTATTAATTTATAATTTTATTTCCGTGATGTGGTTTTTCGATAAATATTGCAGAAACAAACTTATGGTGATTTATTTATCTGATTCGAAATGTGAATTCTGGTATCTACCACTTTTATTTGGGACCATTTACGTGAGAGTAAGTCGGTGTACTAAAATCGGTCAAAATTATGCTCATAACTGCATGAGGAAGCAGCTAACATACTCATCTTAAAGCCTCAATCTGTAGACTTGAGCTAAGTTCATTTATGCTATTGTATTAATGATATTTAAAATGAAGACGCGTTCATAGTCAACTTTCGTGTGTAAGTAACATTCATAAAATAGAGTTCACTTCAGACCCTTTTTATCAAATGGTTTTCAAAATGGACTTTTCTAACATCTATACTGATAAATTAATTTAAAGAGTTTTAGTTTTATTTCACTTTACCTAGGGCCAATATCTCTCAAGTGCTGTGTGCATTTAACTTATGCTGTCCGTTTGACCCCAACAAATATTTGCATAACTTATTCGTAATAGAATGATATTTCCACCAAACTAACAACATAATTATGTAACAAACTCTTTTTGCGTCATGCGAATTTGCTGTCAAGCAGCTGAAAAACAGTTTTTGCATCTTTGCACTTACTAGCATTTTTCGCACACAAATTATAAAAAATGGCGTAAGAGCTGTCGTTGGCAACCCCATCTTACCAATCTCGACGGAGTCACAAAGCAGTGTCTGGGCTTGGCATGGCGAAAGTGCTTCCACATGGCGAGTGAGAAATATATAAAACTTTAATGCATACTTTTGTGTGCAATTTTTGGTATATTTGAGGGTGTGTGTGTGAGTGGGGTACATTAATTACACAACTCAGAACACCCTGTCAGAGCTGTAAACAAATCTATAAGTTAACGGACCACCATAGAACATTTTCCCATTTGTCTGGCAGAAGCCTCTAGTATTAAAAGTGTTGAAAACAGAAATTAACACGAAACGATTTCCGGTATCGGTCAGCTGCTGCTATATTGGCTGCTAGCTGTTTTAAGGTTCCTGTTATATTTATTATGGAGCACGGTTAATTTCTATACAGGTAACAACAGCTTTCGGCAAATTCCTAATGCCTTGACCGAAGCCGAAATTCGTTTCTGTCTTAAACTTTAGTTAAAAATGTTTACTTTTGTTTAGTTCAAATTGATTTTTGATTGTCTGAGTATTTATTTTAATAAAGCTTTTAATATGTTAGAATTAAAGTACATTACCTATTTCTACCTTGAACCATGAATGAGTACCAGCCTCAAAACTTTACAATCTTCTAAATACCATTGCTTTTGAAGTTTACTTAATTGGTCAATTAAGAAAATATTATTTAATGCCTGAAAATTTTCAAAATTTACCACAGTGCAGGCGAGGGGCTTTAAACTCAACAGCTACTCTTGGCTTTGTTATCATCCCAAAGGGTTGGCTGTCAGTTGCCTGAAGTTTTGGCAAAGCCCGTCGCTAATTGCATTCATTTACTATTTTATGTTCTGAACGTTGCGACAGGAAATCGAAAACTTCCGCTTCCACCATTAAGACCACTCAACGAATTGTGCCTGAATCGGGGTAGGGTGAGAGAGGAAGAAAAATTCCAAAACGGGAAATCGTTGCGCACTTCAAGTGCATTTCCGCTACAACAAATATAACGAGGCAGGAACGAGGTTCTCGATGGTTACTCCTGCTCTACAGATGTGGCGCAAAAGCGCTGCACGAAAATAAAATTGTAATTTTTACAGTTTCGGAAATGGCAAGGAGTTCACCTCGTCGTTGAAATTGCCAAAGTGCAAGTCGCAAACTGCAGGCCCGTGTTCAGTGTCGAGTGACTTGAGATCAAGCTTCTGGATTTGCGCTTTTTCCGTCCAGGCTTAGTTGAGGCAATTAACCATAGCTGGCAGTCTAAGTAACAAGCACACTCTTGGTAAATTAAAAGCGAAATTATTTATAGCTGCGATCACAAACAAAACTATACACTACGCAGGCCACTGATTTCAAACCAGATTTTGGTTTAGCTCTATCATCTCTTGTTTCCTAGATGGAGGCCTTGCAAGGCATATATTGAGCTTTACTTTTAAGCCCTTGCAGAGCGTATATTAAAATTTTAAAACATCTTACCATGTATTTTATTTCTTAATTAAAGCAAATGACTGCCATTAAATTTTAGAATGTTTTTAGAAAAACATCAAGAAAAACCACCCTCAATTTTAGAAAAATAAAAACACAGAAGTTCTAAAATTTGGAAAGTATTTTCTAAAAAAATTCTATTTCATGTTATGCTTTTTAAGTTGGACAAAAAACTAATTATAATTCAAGTGCTGTTTTATTTGCTCTTATTCACATAGGAAACCGTTTTTGACCCAACAAATGACTTGTCTCTTCCTTTCCATGACCTGACATGTATCCTTTTTTACGCCCCTCGGCGGTTGCATCACACAAGTCGCATTAATAATAATGAAGCGTGTCAGATGTGCACAAATATTTTCAACAGCATCAGCAGCAGCGTTTCTGGGTAGCCGCCTCAGTGCGTCGCATTTCAAAAGTTAAACTAATCAATTTTGCGCATGATTGATGCCCAATTGTGCTGCATTCTTTCTCCCGTCCCTCTCGAGCCGTGACATTTGTCATCATTCTACGACTCAACCAACTTTGTTTCAGTTCAGTGCCTGGCCAAAAGGCAAAAGTTAAAGTTCTGTAACCCAGTCTCCGCTGGTCTGTATCAAGTCAGACCTTTCTATTGTCGTTGGGGTCTTAATAGGCTTTGCGTCCACGGCAGTTGACCCAAGAAATTTTTATATTAAAAATGTTTTTCGCATATCATGAACCAGCTACCATTGTCACAGCCAATCAAATATGAAAATGCGTTAAGCACTACGTTTACCAAATGCCACAAATGCCAACTCACCTTTGCCATTTTGAGAAAGCTACAAAAGCTCATCTGAAAATTACAGTCTTCATTTGTATCGGATGCCATTTGCCCCCAAGTGTCGGCAAACACAATTCCAAGCGCCTTAGTCAAGGATATGCAAAATAAAAAGTAAAAGCCACATCTTGTTGTATCAAATTGAGCAATTCTTTGTGTATGGGTATCGGAGAAAACAGCAGTGCGTATGCTTAATGCGCTCATGTTTATCAGCCAGCTTCTGTATTGGAAAATTAATCAAATTGAATTTGATTCAACGCTGGCAAAACGTTTTGGGTTTGCTACTGGGGAGAAAGGTAATTACTTAAATTTGACTTGGTTAACGATTTCGATAAAATCAATGCAGATTAGAACTACACTGGAGAAAAAATCAGAAGTTAAATCAATTACATTCGATGTCAGTAGTAAGGCATGTTCCAATAAGTGTATTCATTTCCGTAAGTGTCAAACGATTGACTTGAGTATTCAATATAAATTTATAAACAATTTTTGGATTTTTGACAAGGCCCATTTCACTTAGGGTGCCTGCTGCTGTAAGTCTGTTTCATATTTCGTTTAAGAAATTTAAAGCATTAATCAAGAAAGCCCTTTCAAGAAACAGTTCTTGCAGTTTAAGAAAAACAAAGTTAGAAAGTCGGTCTAAGCCGACTATAATAAGCTCTGTACACTGAGAAAAAAACAATCTACATCCAATATAATAGTCTCGAATCAGAGAAGAAACGGTCACATAAATTAAACGAGAGCATAAGTTAAAGTCGGCTCTGCCCGACTTCGAAATAACCGTTACTCAGTTCAATTAGTGTTTAATGACTTCATGCGGCTCGGATACGTATGCACCATTTTTTTAACTCGGCCATTTATTATCCGATCCTTTTGAAAATGTGTGAGATTTGTGAGATTGTAGATATTGGCTGCATAGACTACATTGCAAAATCTGAGCTGGATATATTAAAAATTGTGGGAGTTATTCAACATATTTTATTGCGGGGGCGGGAGGGGGCGTGGCCAAAATTTGAAACAAACTTGATCTGCCTGCAAACAATACTAGCTTACATCTAAAATTTGGTTGCTCTAGCTCTTCTAGTCTCTGAGATCTAGGTGTTCAAACAGACGGACGGACGGACGGACAGACGGACATGGCTATATCGACTCGGCTGTTGATGCTAATGAAGAATATATATACTTTATGATATCGAAGATGCTTCCTTCTGCCTGTTACATACATTTGCACGACTTTAATATACCCTTTTTACTCTACGAGTAACGGGTATAAAAAGCAGGAAAAGTCTCCACCCAAGATTATAATCTCAATTTTAATCTTTCTTCCACAATTTTGGATAAAGATCGTTTATACTCGACTTTACACTCAAAAAAAAAAAACAGCCAAAATCGCCCTAAAATTTAGAAATTCGTCTTTAAAAAGGGGTCCAAGGCGATTCGCCATATATTTTAGAAAATTTATTTCTAAAAATAAGACAAAGACTTTCTGAAATTAAGAAAATATTTACTATAAGCTAGAAAATATTTTCTTAATTGTAGAAAATTATTTTCTAGATTTTAGACAAACCTTTCTAGATTTTAGAAAAAAAACATTTTCAACTGTTATAGACAGAAAAGGGGGTGAGAGGGGACTGGAGACAGAACAGGAAGAAGACTACTACACTAAGAAGCGTTTGACCCCTTATATATTATTTTTATAGGATATTTTTTTTTTGTTGATTCACTCAAGTTTCTTTCAGAAAATCACATTGTAATTAGTAATCAATATTTTAGTTTCTAACTAGTTTCGTACTTTACTAAATTCGCCCTATTTTAAGACACAGTGCAATGTATATTTTTTCTAAGTTCAAGGGCGAATTCGCCCTTAATTTAAGAAAGTATTTATGAAAAAGTCTAGAAAAATTACCCTAAATTTAAGAAAGAAATCAAATTTCTAAATTTAAGAAACTATTTTCTAAAAAAATCTTTTTTAGGGTTGATTATTTTAAGTTTTAGAAAAACCTGTCTAAAAACAAGAAAAAAAAATTATTTTAGGGCGAATTTTTAAAAATTAGAAATTAAATTTTTTGAATGTAGGATGAAACAGTCTTATTTTTAGAATAAACGAGAGCTTAAGTTAAAGTCGGCACTACTTCGATATTAACCCGTTATTAAAAGCCTTATCTTATGTTAATTAACAGAGCATCAACCTTAACTCTGCCGTTTATTTTCCGATCTCTACAAAAATGTGAGAGATTATAGATATCGGGCGCCTACACTGTAGTGCAAAATATGAATGCGATTTTTAAAAATTTGTAGGAGATACTTAAAATTTTTCTACCCGTTACTCGTGAAGTAAAAAGTATACTAAAGTCGTGCCAGTGAACTGAACAGACAGAACGAAGCGTCTTCGACCACATTGTATTGACTGCAGACTAAGTTTGATTCAAATTTTTGCCACGCTCTCCCTACGACCCTGCATACTGAATTCTAAATATGTCTTGAAAAAAATGCTTGATCTGCCTGCAAATAAAAGAAGCTTTTGCCCCATACTATCTCTTACCATCTCTGAGATCTGTGCGTTCATACGGAGAGATAGACGGACATGGCTATATCGACTCCGCGGTGGATGCTGACCAAGAATATGTATACTTTATGGGGTCGGAGATCCTTTTTTCTGGATGTTACATACTTTTGCACAAATTTAACATACTCTGTGTATGTCTGGGACTGAGTATAATTATAACGAAAGTAGTCTAAACCAGAGCTGCAAACCCAAAAAATTTTGTGGATCTCCATCTCGCGGGTTCGAACCAAAATTTACCAATGGTTCAGGTTCAGAATTTGGAGGTTCAAGGTTTTTGGGCCAAGGTTTTGGTTCGAACCTTGGTTCAGCCAAGCTTTATACACGTTTATATAGTAAGCGACCTAAAACCGACATAAACTTTTAGGGAATTGTCTCGATTTTGGGTTGGGATGGGACAATCAGGTCTGTATTCAGCATCCCGGTATTTATATATCATTAAGACTTTATATAAGTAGAAACACTTTCATACAGCTCATGAGCATCAAAGCAATGACAATGTGTTTCTACTTATATAAAGTATTGTGACGAAATAAAAACTTCGAAGTTCTGGATACAGCCCTTAAAGTAAAATGCAATTTCGTAGTACACATACGAAAAGTGTTTCCACAGTAATGTGGATAATTCCATCAGGATAACAGAAGAAGTCACTGGGAAATAGTCGAAATCTATGATTTTCTTTTGAACCGAACCGAAATTTTGGGTTCGGAACGGGTTCAGGTTCAGCTTTAATACCTTTAGAGGTTCGTATCGAGGTTCGGTTCACAGTAATCTGAAAGTCGGAATTCCGGGTTCGAACCGGTTCGGTTCAAAACCGGTTTGCAGCCTCTGGTCTAAACTAATCCAAATTATTTCGTACTACAACCAATAACTACTCCTTTGAACGTTGCGTTCACACATTTTCTCTGCATTGGCATTATTCAAGGTGAAATTGCCTGGTCGGCTAATGCCCGACATCAATATTTTTCTCGTTTTCAGCCACGCGTCAAAGTTTACCCTACCTTTACCTACCAGAAATCTCGCACAAAATAATAATTTATGGGCCCAGTGTATTTTGTTTTTCCTTTTTGACATGTGATTGGGTGCCAACTGCTCTGGTTGTTGTTATTGTTTTGGATATTTGTTGATATTATTGTCGATAAATATTCATAAAGGCCAGCAAAGCGCGGCAGCAGGAGGCAATAAAATATGTTTGCCCAGCCATTTAGCACTATCAACTTTACGCATGTTGCCACATTTTAAGCAATAAAACTGGATACTCTCATTGTTTGATTTGTGACCAAAAATAAAACATGTCAATTAAAAGCATAAACATTTTATATTCCGCTTGAGAATAGAGAAAGAAGCATATATTTTCTACTAAAGTCTAATGTTGCTTGTTCCGAAAGAGAAATGAGAAATTATTTGGTTGCAAATTGATTATAAAACAAGAAAGAAAGTCGGTCAAGCCCGACTATAACATACTCTGTACCTCCCAAAATTTGTTTCATTTTCAGTTGGATGCCACAAAAGTCACGAAGTGTTAAGGTGTGTGAACCATAGCGCCGGACGGTGCTACCCATCATAGATGATCGTTTTCGTTATAACTTTGCTGTCGTTCATGCAATATTTAGTACTACAACCATATATTACCTATTTATAAAGCTGTAGGAGATATGGCGCTTTTTTTGAAATGAGGGGACCGAAGGGGGCGTGTCAAAAACTAAAAGTTAACTTTATCTGCCTGCAAGTAAAAGAAGCTTATGTCCCATTCATGTCGAAACTCTATCTCTTACTATCTCTGAGATCTGTGCCTTCATACGGACAGACAGACGAAAAAAACCGAAAAAGTTGGACTCAATATGAGCACATTCGTTGTGATTAGTTAATCATGAACGAATTTTCTTACCTCAAGAACAATTTCTCACTTCAAGAAATTTTTTTGACGGACTTGATTTGTTCCGTTTTTGAGAACAAAAACGAGAAAGCTAAGCTAACTTCGTCTATGCCGAAGTTTTTATACGCTTGCAAGTGTTCGCTTAAATATTTTCAAGAAACATCTTTTTCCCACAACGAACCATTTGGCGACGTATGGGAGCTTTACGATATAGACATCCGATTTGGACAAAAACTTGTAGAATTATGTGACAGCACTTGAAACGCGCAAATACAAAGTTTTGGGATGCTATCATTAAAAAGTTTTTATACCCGTTACTCGTAGAGTAAGGAGGGTATACTAAAGTAGTGCAAATGTATGTAACAGGCAGAAGGAAGCATCTCCGATATCATAAAGTACATATATTCTTCATTAGCATCAACAGCCGAGTCGATATAGCCATGTCCGTCTGTCCGTCCGTCTCTATGAACACCTAGATCTCAGAGACTAGAAGAGCTAGAGCTACCAAATTTTAGATGTAAGCTAGTATTGTCTGCAGGCAGATCAAGTTTGTTTCAAATTTTGGCCACGACCCCTCCCGCCCCCGCAATAAAAAATGTTGAATAACTCCCACAATTTTTTAGATATCGCGCTCAGATTTTGAAGTGTAGTCTATGTGGCCAATATGTACAATCTCACAATTTTCAAAAGGATCGGATAATAAATGGCCGAGTTAAAAAAATGTAGCATACTTATCCGAGCCGCATAAAGTTATTAAACACTAATCTTTAAACCTATCTTTTGTATGATTAAACCTGACATAATAATAAAAAGGCATAGAAAACATATACATGCAAAGTTTGGGGACGTTTCCATTGAAAGGAAAAAAGTTTTTCTCACTAAAACAAGTTTTTCGACCGATTGTTGCTATGGGATCTATAAGATATAGTCATCCGATCAGGTCGGTTCCGACATATTAGTAGTGTGCAGCAAAAAAAAGACTCAGTGCAAAATTTCAGCTCGATAGCTTCAAAACTGAGAGACTAGTTTGCGTAGAAACAGACAGACAGACGGACAATGCTCAATCGACTCAGCTCGTCTCCCTGATCAACAGAATATGAAAGAACGAAATTGTTCGAGTACCATGACACAGCCTTCTTTATTCTAAAAACTTAAACTTTATGTTAACTTATCTTGACTGGGATTTGAGCTTAGGACCCCGGGGCACTTACAACACACAAACGTCGGCGTCTCAGCCGATTCCGCTATCGGGCAAGCGTGTCTCAGTGCAGCGAATCGCAGTAAAGAACTCAGCGAATTGTTAACGATGGTCAATATCAAATCAAATATTTTTCGTTGTAACATTTAATATATTTCATATTGAACATCTTTGTTTTTTAGTAAAATTATGGTTTACTGTTTGATTCTAATATGTATACCTTTTACATTAATTATAAAGAAAATGTTAATTTGAATTGAATTTGAATCTACTATGAAAAACTTTGATTTTAAGTTGAAAAATGTATTCAAATTTATTACGAAACATGTTTAATTTTACTTGTTGTTTTTTAAGTGTGTGCATATTATAAATAAATATGAGCAACTTACAATTAAATATAACGCACCTAAAATGAATTAAATTACACTTTGATTTTAATAATTTTCATATTAACTAGGTAATTCTTATATGTTTTCAATTAAAATAAAGTCATTTATATTGAGATCTAATATGAAAACTTGCATTTGCAAAATGATCATGTTTATAGTTAATTATACTATATTATACTTTTGTTGCAGTGATGTCAGGAAAAAAATATGTCTATATATATAGATATATATATCTTGTTTTTAGAAAATGTCTTTTCTTAATTAAAGGGCAATAAGTTCAGCCATGGGCACGAACTTTGGGTATAAAGGAACTCAAACAACAACAACAGAAAAACAACCTGTGGCAACCTTGCTAAATTAGCCTACACATTTTCTGTAACTTTTCCAGCTTACTTAAGAACGGTAACACTAAGACATAGAGAGTGAAGCTGCACCTACCACGCGAGCGACGCGCCATAACTCATTATTGAATAAAGTTAAACTTCAAGACTGAACGTAGTGTTTCACTCGACATTAAGCGAACTTAAAGATATAGGAGATAGCCAAGGCAATCTTGTCAATCCCTGGTCGTCATACCACATGAACCGCGGCCATCTCCCGTAAACCCTTATTAGCGAGTCTGTTCTTATTGTCTTAACTTTCTTCTAATCGCACTTGTTACCACGACTGTCTATTTGCTTATTTTACAGAAATTTTTTTCTAAATTTTAGGGCTTTTGTTTAATGGTTAGAAATGATTAATATTTAGGTCAAAAATTTCACCAATTTAGAAATTTTTTCTAAAAATAAGGGCAAGACGATTTTAGGGCCAGATTTTCTAAAGTCTAGAAATAAAATTTTCTGAGTGTGGGCCCATAAGTCTAGGGTCCAATTCCAGGTCAGCAGAGAGACATCGCTTGTACAACCCCACCTGCCTGGTTAATTTTTAAAGAAATAAAAAATGGGCGTACTTATTGGGAGTAGAGCCCAAGACATTTGACGAGCGCAATGACGGCCAACGTGTTAGCTCGTTAGGCTATTAGGCCCACATCTGAAGCCGCACGTCTGAATGGCTACTTATACTTTTCGGTACTGAGCTGAATTGTGTTCATTTCAAGAATGTTCGGAACATTTGTTTTCAAAAATTTTTGAGAAGATTCTGTTTATATATTGTGATAAAAAATCATGATTTTCTGAACATGACTTTTTCCACTGTGTAGCGGTAAACTTCAATTTCTTTTACCATTACAATTTTTCAGATAATTAAAAACAGTTCCTGATTACGATTTTTAAATAAACATAATTGAAGCTTGAAATAACGATTACATAAGGCAACTCGAAAAATCTCCACTAACGCCACCCACATTTTCATAGTATTTGGGCTTTTCTGATTCCAAATGAGTTATGTTTATACTCTGTACCGTAGGTACATAGAGTATTATAAGTTTGTGCAAAAGTATGTAACATCCAGAAGGAAGCATCTCCGACCCCATAAAGTATATATATTCTTGATCAGCATCAACAGCCGAGTCGATATAGCCATGTCCGTCTGTCCGTCTGTCTGTCCGTATGAACGCACAGACCTCAGATATGGTAAGAGATAGAGGTTTGACATGTATGGGACATATGCTTCTTATGTCTGCAGGCAGATCAAGTTTATTTTCAATTTTGGCCACGCCCCCTCCCGCCCCCGCAATTTAGATAAAACGTCATATCTCCCACAGTTTTGAAGATAGATGGCTTGTTCCTTCTGGACATATTTAGTTATTAGGATAACTTATCGATCCGCCAAAGGAATGAAGAAGATCGGATGAACGGTTTTCGAGTTATGATCAAAAGACAAAATTTCTTGGTACAGAGTATGTTATAGTCGGGCTTGACCGACTTTCTTTCTTGTTTTATTTTGTAATCGTAATTTAAACTTGGAATTGCGAATAGTTCTATTCAATGAATATTGCAAAATGTAATTACTTTTACAATTTCTTAAATTTGTATACCCTTTAAGGGGTCTATTGAGAATTTGTGCTTGAAATGATAAGTTATTCATCTATTTCTCGGTGTGATTTAAAATTCCTTCCCTACAGGGTTCGTCAAATTCTTAGAAATCTTGCTTGGGGATTATGTGTTCCCTTGAGACCATTGTATTTTCGAGGGCCATGTCATTTTTCACGGCTTTGGCTATAACAATGTGCTCAATACCGTCAGTTTGACGACCAAGACCATGTTATGCTACAATGGCTATAAGTTAATGTTACCATGATCAAATTGCAGCTTTTACCTACAATTACATGAATGGTTTAACTTTTCAAGCACAATTCAGATTCAAAGATCGGACAAGGATGTTCTTGTAGGATTTTCATTGCTGATTACGAATCTGGCCTCCAAAAATGCCTATCACGTAAAGATTTTGAGAAAAATGGTCTTAAGCCCTTTTTTCCCTTTTTCAATCACCTGTAGAGAATAAGACCGAGGTGCAAGAAGCCTCTTATTAGGTTTAAATTAAAGCTTGAACTATCAACCATATGAATCAGATCGAAAAACCTTGAATCAATCCCAAATTTTCTTGTAGCACAACTTTTTCATGTGCTTTCGCACTTAACGTATAAGTAAGGCCATATGATTATAATCGCTGGTGCAAGTGTTAAAGTAATTGTAAAAGTATTGCAATTTGAAATAGTCATTGAATAATCGTAATGCCAAGTTACAAATTCGATTACAAAAAAAATAGTAATCAGGAATTGATTTTTCAATACCTGAATGATCTAGATTATTGCAATGAAAAGTAACTAAATACGGGATGTAATGACTACGTTACAGCTCTTCTTAATATGCTCTACTTACCTTTGGTACAGAGTATATAAACATGTAAGAAAGTGGGTCAAGCCCGACTATAATCCAAAGTTTGTAAGTGCTGTTCATTGCTTCTTCAGCCGGTGCTGCGCAGTATAAATGTCTGTTTTCCCTATAACCCGACAATCGTTCTTTCGATCTTCACCAATTGTTCGGCGTATCGATAAAAAATACTCAATATGTCTAGAAAGTGCGAACAATTGCATATCCATAAAAACTGATTTAACAAAACTCAACGCAGCTGACACACAACGGCCGCGTGTTTGGTCTATTTATTGCAGCTGTTTTAGGGCAATTTCACCTGATCTTTTTCGGGCAACGTTTTTGTTAAAAAATGTCGGGGTCCGATTTCTCTGGTCCATTACTTATATTTTTTTCGGTCTTGTTATGAATTTTTCACACATCGCACCTTTTGTTTTGTGGTAAAATCAATTTATAACATAAACTCACTTATAACGAGAGCGTAAGTTAAAGTCGGCCCTGCCCGACTTCGAAATACCCGTTACTCAAGAAAAATCTTTATGAAAATTTGTGATGTTGTACATATTGGCCACATGCACTACAATGCAAAATCTGAGCTCGACAACTTACAAATTGAAGGAGATATTCAGCATTTTTATTGCGGTGGCGGGAGGGGGCGTGGCAAAAATTTGAAACAAACTTGATCTGCCAGCAGACAATACTAGCTTACATCTAAAATTTAGTTGCTCTAGCTCTTCTAGTCTCTGATATCTAGGTGTTCATACAGACGGACGGACGGACAGACGGACATGGCTATATCGACTCGGCTGTTGATGCTGATGAAGAATGTATTTACTTAATGATATCGGAGATGCTTCCTTCTGCCTGTTACATACATTTGCACGACTTTAGTATATCCTTTTTACTCTACGAGTAACGGGTATAAAAAGTTTCAGCAGATTTGCTGCACTTGGGAAACGTCAAAAACTGATATCATTTCATTGAAGTGTGCCCGAAGAAAAATATTTTAAGACATTATGCACATTTTTTAATGATCATAAATCTCACTTAAAAAAATTTCTTGAATTCTGCATCCACGATGCTTAATATAATTCACTCACGAAAAACGCATGGATCACAGATGTTCACGCACGAAATGCTATGATTGCTCACGTTCACGTCGTCAAATGTCGAGACACTCACGTCACGTTTGCAGCTCTAATATAACTACACCATTGTTCTTTACCATCCAAATAGGAAATGTATGAATTTTCCGAGTTTCAACTTACTCATCTCTGCACCTTGAACTCAGCTTGATACCCATGAGCTGGTGAACAATAACAGAAATGTCCAAGAAGCTTACGGCTGAGCGCCCTTCAACCCAAAAATGTGCAAAGGGCCAATGCACTGCCCGCGCTCATTACTACCCGGCGACTCGGTTCTTGGTGTGTGATATTCACTGGAACAAACACACTGCACTTTCGTTATGAATGCATATTTACTTAAATTTTATTTATTTGCTCGAGTTTAATGAACTGCTGAAGCAAACAATCGTACCTCTAGTCGAAGAGCAAATCGCCAGTTTCTCACTCCTCATGCTCATATCCGCCAACGAATTTCTGCATTCGCCTTTAACTATAAACAAATTGAGTGCGTTAAAGTGAATGCAATTTCGCTGCGCTTAATGAGCACCGAAATGCAATAGCAAATAAATGAATATGAAATAATTGCATTTGCGGGGCCAATAATTGTATTTAAAATGCTTTTAAGGTCAATCAATCAATGCAAAAGGCAGGCAATGTGAATTCGGTTCTGGTTTGCCTCGCCAACGCGCAACCGTGCAATGAATCAAAATCAATAATCCGTCCGTCCAGCTGGCAAGTAGCCCAAACAGCTCAATAGTTTTGTGCCACTAACCCAGAAAACGAAAAAACCGTTCGCCTTGAGGTTAAAGTACGGCAACGAGAGCAGGACATTAACCCACATTCCGATGCTGGGCTTTGGTAACTTAATCCATTTGCAGCTTCCTTGGGGCGATCGGGTATTAAATTCCTTTTAGCCACGTGCCATCATCATTATCATTCTCATCCCCTTGTCCCTCTTTCTCGCTGATCGAAGGGGGATTCATTTGCTTGATTTGTTCACTTGACGCTTATCAGCTCACGTTTGGCCATTAGAACCATTAACACCTTCATCCCAACATCGCTGCCCCCTGCCTCTCTTGGTCTTTTATATGCGTGATGCTTTTTTATGGCTGTTTTGCTTTTTGGCACAAAGAAACCCACACACATCTTGCGCTTTTTCTGGGGTATTAAAATGTTGTGTATTTTGTAGGTGATTTTGGTGTGTTGGCTCTTAAAATTTCCTCATGCCTCAGAGCAACAAGTGTGTGCGTGTGAGTGTGTGTATTTTTAAGATGATTGCGTTTTAAGTGCCTTTAAAGAGGGAGGGTGATAAATAGAGAGCAGGAGAAGTGCTTTGCTTGTGAAATTTATGCTAAGATGGCCACATTTTTCCACCTTTGCAAAGGGTATTATAATTATGGCCAGAAGTTTGCAACGCATAGAAATATTCATTTCCGACCCCATAAACTATAAACCCCGTAATCGAGCTGAGCCGATTGAGCTTTGTCCGTCAGTCTTTCAGTCTGTCCGTCTGTCTGCCTGTCTGTTTCTACGCGAACAGTCTCTCAGTTTTAAAGCTATCGAGCACAGAGTCTTGTTTTTGCTGCACACTACTAATATGTTGGAACCGACCGGATCGGATGACTATATCTCATAGCTACCATAGGAACAATCGTTCGGAAAACTTGCTTTAGTGAGAAAACCTATTTTCTTTCCAATGGAAACGTCTCCAAACTTTGTAGTCTCAGGTTTTCCAAGTTTTTTTTTATAATTCTACCAAGTTTTATTTAAGTCGGACAACTAAATGGTACAGCTGCCACACAAAAGATAGGTCTGAAAAACAGTCTTAGTTGGAAAAACTTTTTTGTTTTTAGTGGTAGCATCCTGCAATTTTGTATTTGTTTGTTTAACATTTTGTTACATAATTTTACAAATATTTGGCCAAATCGGATGACCATATAATATAGCTCCCATATGAACGATCGGTCGGAAAACGGGAAAAAAGACTATTTTTTAAAAATATTTAAGAGAGCGCTTGCAAGTGTAAAAAAAACTTCGGCACAGACGAAGTTAGCTTATCTTTCTCGTTTATATTTAGAATGAAATTCTGGCCAAAAGACTTGCTTATGCTACGTCTGTGGAAAGAAGATCCTACAATATGCATTACAAACTTTTAGACAACATGTTACCATTAACAAATCATTTGGCATAATTTCGCCATCAAAGTACATGCTGGAATTTAAAAAAATTACTAACATCAAGTGACACTAATAAAATATTGGGTGTCCTGGGATGTCCGGTACGAGCGAAGCTCTTCGTGATAAGAAATCTGACTACAAATTTATTACAGTTACGAAAAATAATTTTTTGCAAATCCATGTGGGTAAACTCAATTTTGAAATGGAACAAGAAGGATTGTGGTTCATTGCGTAACTGAATTATTAAAAAGAAAATCATTTTATTCATTTTGCGTTTCGGTTAGGTTGAAATTATCAAATTTGGGAATGATAAGTCGATTGTCTTATAATTTTAGTCAAAATTCAAAACAGGACCTCAAGAGACCTTATCTTTAGATATACACTTTGGATTGTCCCGTACTCATTGCGCTGTCCCACTCTCCCCTAAGATGCGAATGCTGGAAAGGTTTTTTTATACTCTGTACCGTAGGTACATAGAGTATTATAAGTTTGTGCAAACGTATGTAACATCCAGAAGCAATCATCTCCGACCCCATAAAGTATATATATTCTTGATCAGCATCAACAGACGAGTCATGTCCGTCATGTCCGTCTGTCCGTCTGTCTGTCCGTATGAACGCACAGATCTCAGAGATGGTAAGAGATAGAGGTTTGACATGCATGGGACATATGCTTCTTATGTCTGCAGGCAGATCAAGTTTATTTTCAATTTTGGCCACGCCCCCTCCCGCCCACGCAAAAGAAAAAAAGTCATATCTCCCACAGTTTTGAAGATAGGTGGCTTGTTCCTTCTGAACATATTTAGTTAGCAGGATAACTTATCGATCCGTCAAGGGAATGGAGAAGATCGGATAATCAATTGTCGAGCTATTAGGAAAACAAAAGCTAATGCTGGCCAGCACCGGCTGAAACTGTGATGGGCACTGTTCCATATAACGGACATTTCCAATGTCGAACCTCTAATTCTTACCATCTCTAAGGTCTGTTTGTTCTTAGGGACAATTGATACTTTCTTCTGCCTGATTCATACTTTTGGTATAGAGTATAAAAAAAAATTGTTGTCAATTCAAATTTTTCCAAAAATTTCAAGTAATTCCCCAAAGCTCCCGTTGGAACGCGGTCGAAAACGGGTTTCGAAGTTTTACTAACTTCTGAGCTGTCTGGCTATTTTATATCTATCTACTACCTATTTATAACATTCGATGATACAAAAATACAAAATAATAAATCCGACTTGTTGATAAACAGCGGACATAGACAGCGTTATTCAGAGTCTCGCAACATCATAAAAATGTGATTCACATTTTGCTTGTGTGACTTTGGTGGGGGGTTGAGTTCACCACTCAACATGGTGGCCACGCGTGATCAAAAATTAAACAAAAATTGTTTATTATTTATTAATACTTAATAAAGCTGTAAAATTCCCAACATTAAATCACTTTGCAGTAAATTTCTAAAATTGATTATTTCAAATTTATGGTCTCAGCTGATAAAATCATAAAATCCCTTAACTGTTGTCAATTGAAAATTTTGTCAGTCCATTTGCAGAAAAAAGTATAGTGGAAGCAACTTAAAAACTTTCCCAATTGGCCGGGGGACATCACTGTTTTTAATTGTATTTCAATGTCAGCCAAGCGAGAGCAAAGAAATGTTGAGCTTATGCAAAAGTAGATATTTAATTTGCTAATTGTTGCACTTAAGGCCAAGCGAAGCAGAGAAATGCGAAATTTGCGTGCTGCTTCAAATAATGGCCCCGACGGGAAATTAGTCAACAAAAGCCAGTGGTGTGGCGATAGCCGCTTGGAGATGTAAGCGAAAATACATTAAGCTGTCACTCTTCATTTCGCACAAAACTCACACAAGCCACTGAAAATATTTTGGCAGTGCCTCAAGTCGCCCAGAAGGAGAGAACAAGGGGCAAGAGGGCGTGATACCGTTGAGTGGCACTTTTGAACTTTGACGGTCGACGTCGTTTTGCTTCAATTGATTTCAGACACATTTAGTTATTCAGTCAGTCAATCAAACGCAAAACGCAAAAGAAGGCAACAAGCAATTTCTCTTATGTTTGTTCATAAATCGTCTCAAAATACTTTCTTTGAGCCTGCCTCAGTGTCAGTATCGGACAAATGCCAAGTGAATACTTGCAAGGTGTGAGTTGATTGTATGAAATGTGCACGCCAGAGTTTGACTTGGATAAATATTTAAGTTTCTTGTTTATTTCGACAAATGCAAAAGCCGGGAGTCGAATCGATAATTCGGGAATGGCAACGAAAGCCATTGTGCGCAGTGAACTATACGAATAGGGCCGGAAGTCTCTACACTCAGGGAAAAATACACTGATATTTTAATATTTACACTTTGACTTGAATATTTTCACCATTGATTTAGCGTTAAATATGGAATTCGTATATATAAAGAGGGCACACTTCAAATTTAATATTGGCAATAGTTAAATTTAACATGGAAATAGTGAAAAACGTTTTTTTTTTATTTAAAAATTTTGTCAGCCAACCTATACCCAATTTTCTTTGCAATGGAATCCAGGAGTAGAATTCTTTTAGATTTTGTTCTGAAAAACTGCGAATTATATATATTTTAGAAAAGTATTAACTTACTCTGCTATGGGGGGACTCGAACTCGATTGGAATGCCGTCTCAACCAGTTGTGCCATCGCGTGTGCTGGCTGATCGGCAGCTAAAATACTATTTATATTGAATTCTCAAGTTGGAATTCCCTGCATAGGGAATATAAAAGGGGAAACTGAAATCCGCCGATTTAATATGTTTTTAGTCAATTCAATGCGGTTTTTAGTTAATTTAAATACAAAAGAGACATAGTAAGATCAAATATGATTGTGTTAGGTTTTACCATGCTATTTTTCCCTGAGTGTAAGCTTTCATTAGTTTACGGAAAACGATTAAGCCGATCTCACTAGAGACAGGACCTGTTCCTTGCTCTCAAAATATAAGGAAAAGCTATTTATTGGTTATGGTGAAGAGTATGTAAAACTCTACGCAAAAGCTTTGGAACAGTTAAGTCCTTCTGGAAAACGTTTTACTGCATAAAATTTGAAAATCGGCTTTTATAAAAAAGGGAGTCGAACTCCGGAGATTTTTCACTGAACTCGAGCAGAAAGGCATTTTGGACCATTGTTTGTTGTAGACTAAAAAGGATTGTGGTTCATTGTGTAACTAATTTCAGAAGATTTGTAGTAAGTTCAGGAACTGAAATGGCATTTTGCTGTTGGTTTGGATAACTAACAATTTACTATTTTAATCTTGCTTTCTTCACTAAATATTCTTCTTTCTGAAAGTTGAATAAAATAGTTCTGTTTTCATTTTTCCCTCCCTAGTCCCGTCTAAATTCGAACTCTATACCTCGGGGGACTGAGCACGCTTCTAGAAAAAAGATTTTTCATTCTTACTTAAAGATTGATTGATTGATTGATCACAGTGTACTAAACTATTTATCATTAGAAAGCAAATTCTCATCTTCAAAATAGCGCCATCTGTCTTATAATGGTACAAATAGCAGAAAAGTTTTCAGTTCTTCAGCAATTCAGAAGACTATAAACTGGCTCAGTGACTATTGTTTCAGAATAAAATGTAACAAAATACAGATATGTTTCGATATTCCTTAGCATTAGCATCCCAATCATAACAAAGGCTTGTTAAAATTGAGACCAACCACCTGAATATAATCCACATTTGCAATACAAACAAGAAAGAAAGTCGGTCAAGCCCGACTATAACATACTCTGTACCAAGAAATTTTGTCTTTTGATCATAACTCGAAAACCGTTCATCCGATCTTCTTCATTCCTTTGGCGGATCGATAAGTTATTCTAATAACTAAATATGTCCAGAAGGAACAAGCCATCTATCTTCAAAACTGTGGGAGATATGACGTTTTTTCTAAATTGCGGGGGCGGGAGGGGGCGTGGCCAAAATTGAAAATAAACTTGATCTGCCTGCAGACATAAGAAGCATATGTCCCATACACGTCAAACCTCTATCTCTTACCATCTCTGAGATCTGTGCGTTCATACGGACAGACAGACGGACGGACAGACGGACAGACGGACATGGCTATATCGACTCGGCTGTTGATGCTGATCAAGAATATATATACTTAATGGGGTCGGAGATGCTTCCTTCTGGATGTTACATACTTTTGCACAAACTTATTATACTCTATGTACCTACGGTACAGAGTATAAAAATATAACTTGTTAAGAATTTAACTTCGCACCTTCTCAGCGAAGTAAGTGCAACCTTGCTTTGAATTCCTTAGATGCAATTTTTATTCAATCTCTAAAAAGCCACTGTCGTCCATTGAACAACCCTAAATGTTCTTAGCACAGAAGCCATTGTCAAACTCAGCCAGAAGAAAGGTCATATTTCCGTAGTAGTCAAGGTGCCTTTTTATACTTTGTACCGTAGGTACATAGAGTATTATAAGTTCGTGGAAGAGTATGTAGCAGCCAGAAGGAAGCATCTCTTCTTAATCAGCATCAACAGCCGAGTCCTGTCCGTCATGTCGGTCTGTCTGTCCGTATGAACGCACAGATCTCAGAGATGGTAAGAGATAGAGGTTTGACATGTAAGGGATATATGCTTCTTATGTCTGCAGTCAGATCATGTTTTTTTCAATTTTGGCCACGCCCCTTCCCGCACCCGCAATTTAGAAAAAACGTCATATCTCCCACAGCTTTAAAGTTAGATGGTTTTCGAGTTATGATCAAAAGACTGTTCCTTGCTGCAGCGCAATAGAAGCGCTGCTTTCAGCTGCTACTGCAGCATCAAAATTTATGCTGAGCGTATAATTTCGTTGGTACAGAGTATGTTATAGTCGGGCTTGACCGACTTTCTTTCTTGTTTTTTTTTAGCATATTTTCATTGATTAATAGTAGGCCACCTTCGACCTTAACGCTTTTTCTATTGTAACAAATAATAAATGAGAACCAGAAGACAGTTTGCCTCTTCTGCGACTTAATTATGACAAACCGGCTACTCAAACTCCATCTGAGGGAGTATTAAGTTAGGTCTGCTCTTCTCATACCCCTAATGCAACCCAAGTAAGTCAACTGGGTGATACAAACAGAACTTAATATTATTTATGAGTTTTGCCATAAACAATTGCCAATGTATTGACACAACTATTTGACGCATCCGACGGGCTTGAGGCACTTTATTTATTGTCATTATCTATTCCAATAATTTGCTACCTTTGCTTGGGACGGCTGAAATTATAATGTTCCTCTCCTATTGTTTGTTTTACAGTTCGACGGTCCGCAATGCCAAGGCCACAATTGTCGTTGAAGCTAATTTCACCGTAGCGAGGAGCAGAGTGGGAGAGCATGTAATGAAAAAGGGGTAAGCCAATAACTCCCATCAATTTGCCTTTGGCATAAAATGTTGGCCAACGCACAGAGACCAATATGAAGGCACCTTAACTTCCGATCAGCGTTTAGTAAATGCAGTTGAGAAAGGATCAACTTTTGTTTTTACTTTTAAGGTTTCTTCATTAAAATTTTCGGCATGAACTTAAAGATAAAATTTGTAGCTTAAATTTGAATATTTCTTTGCGAGCATTTTGTTTATTTTGATACTACACGGCTTAACTAATAGCCGTACTGTTCCATAAGGGCATTAGATCTTCCACATACGTATCTAAAACAAGAAAGAAAGTCGGTCAAGCCCGACTATAACATACTCTGTACCAAGAAAATTTGTCTTTTGATCATAACTCGAAAACCGTTCATCCGATCTTCTTTATTCCTTTGGCGGATCGATAAGTTATCCTAATAACTAAATATGTCCAGAAGGAACAAGCCATCTATCTTCAAAACTGTGGGAGATATGACGTTTTTTCTAAATTGCGTTGGCGGGAGGGGGCGTGGCCAAAATTGAAAATAAACTTGAAAATAACTTGATCTGCCTGCAGACATAAGAAGCATATGTCCCATACATGTCAAACCTCTATCTCCATCTCTGAGATCTGTGCGTTCATACGGACAGACAGACAGACAGACGAACGGACGGACAGACGGACATGGCTATATCGATTCGGCTGTTGATGCTGATCAAGAATATATATACTTTATGGGGTCGGAGATGCTTCCTTCTGCCTGTTACATACTTTTGCACAAACTTATAATACTCTATGTACCTATGTACCTTACCTATGTATAAAAACTGTTTCCCAATATCATTGCTACAATAACAGCTGTTGGCATTGCCTTTGCCGAATTTCAATCAGCTTTTCGTATGTGTATGTTTGTGTCGAAAATAATAGTTATTTTCCAGGCACGTGCATGTGAAAAGGTAATTGGAAGTCAGACAGGCGCACAACCACTCGCTCACTCCCAAAGCTTAACAAATCAGCTATTTTGACCACCATTGTCCCAATTTATGAAATTCTCCCTACAGCGATTGCCCCCAAAAAAGTTTTATGAAGCACTCAGTTCATTGTTTTGTTTTTGTTATTATGGAGAGATGCAATCCAAATTGTAACTTTTGATTACCACTCTTATGTAATCAAGTGGTAAGTTCAAGGTTCTGAGTGTGAGTCGTGTGTGTGCACATGTCCTTATAAATATTAGGCTGATTGATGGACTCCAATTTATGGGCACATATGTGATTTTTTATGCTATTATTTCTCTCATGTCATGCGCCTCTCGAGATGGCACAAAGCACTTGAGCTTATTTATTGACCCCATTCTGCCGTTGGGTTGAGTTCAGCTCTCAGTTTAAAGAACAAAATTATGCCGGAATTGTAGTCAGGCACAGTTTTTCCCCTTTCATTGAAGTTGTTTGCTTAGAGCACTCACAGCTGGCGTTGTGGTGGGTGGGCTGAGTTTAAGAAACTAAGGAAACCATAAGCTATGAATTGAATCACTTTTATTTGTTTATTTGAGTGACTCTCGACTTCTAATTGGACCATTGCGATGGTTAGTTAATAAATCGAGTGCTTCTAATTAATCAGGGTAAATGGATCAACAATTTTATAGTGAGCGACTAACTTTCGCTTTTATTCTTTACATATGCTTTTGTGTAAAGGTGTAAGATCCCGAGCTTGGGTATGGTTTTGAAATTGTAATGCTCAGATTCAGTACCATTAAGTTCTGATTAGTGCATTAATTAGTAATTCATTGAATCGAAAAACATCGATATTTCAATATGTTGATATTATATCCGGCTTCCCTACCTTTGACAGATGGACGGTGCGCTAGAAACTGTCCCGTTTTCGCATGTTGAAAAAATTTCCGACATTTTAGTGGGAAAACAAGTGATACGGTGGAATATTTGACTTCCGACATTTTTACAATGGCATTATACAAAAGAAAGGGATTATTGACGATTCTTTATAAAATTTTACTTTATCACCGTTTGGCGATTAAGGGGAGGGTCGGACAGCAGAAACCCTTGGGTAACACGATGTTTGGGACTGAAGTAGATGATCTCTTCCTTGACTGATCTGATAATGGTGCTGATTGGCGATTGGAGAGTAATTCGCGGACTTGTTTACTTGCGTACTCATTCTCTTTCTTGTTGAAGGTTCATACTCCGTAGGTACAT
>JAWNNO010006136.1:0-65603 GCA_035044985.1 Lordiphosa fenestrarum
CAGGACAATGCTGCTATCCTCGTTTCAAAAAGATCAAAAATATTTTTTGAAGAAAATCAAATACCGGTTTTGATGTGGCCCGTAAAAAGTCCAGATCTTAATCCAATAGAAAACCTTTGGGGCATCATATCCAACAAAGTTTATATGCATGGAAGGCAGTTTAACACCTTAAAAGATCTTAAAGAGTCAATTATCGAAGAGTGGGCCAAATTGGATGCATCAATTCTTCAAAACTTGGTTAATTCAATGCCAGGAAGTATATTAAAGGTCATTAACAGAAATGGAAATATATGATTGTAAGGTGACTTATTTCGCACACCTTATGCTCCTTTCAAGTAATACTGCCACCTACAGAACCAAGTACCATTTTGTACTCATATACCAGAATCTTTAAGTTTAAATATTCCATCGCATTTAATAGTTTTCCATATCATATTGTATAAGTAAAACAGAATTCGTTATCAGGGAGCTTGCCAAGGCCACAACACATCCACGTTCAACTAGAAATAGACCCAATACACTTAACTTCATTGGATTCCTTGCCAATTGCAACTGAAAGCTCTCGAACTGCAAAGCAAAGAAAATCAATTAAAATTATAGATATACAAATATTTCACTAACTTACCGCCATTTCCAATCGCTTATCCAACTGTTGATGTAGTGAACTTCTTTCTCCCATTAAATTAACCATCTCTTTATATGCATCCATGGTGTAGAACATAATGAATGAAGTTATATAACTATCTACATAATAGCAAATTAAACCAGTCATGATCAGGATAAGGCTTCCAAACGAAGACCCCAGCTCTAAAGGGCTATATTTGAAGACACAAAAACTGAGATATATAGTGGCCACGGAGCTGAGATAGTAGGTGATGCTCATACAGAAGTTTTGTAATCCAAATATGCTTGTCGTTTGGGCTACCAACTGCTGTAGTTGTGATTGTGTACGAGCGATTGCATCCAATTGATCCGCTAGAGAGCAGCATTTGATCATAAGCATTCCAGGCTTATGTTTTAGACTGAGCTGGTGAGTCTGGGCTAGCACTTGGCGCAATTCCTGGCTCAGCAGTATATAATGACCATGAATATTGAGCAAGGCGAAGTAGTACTGAGCTATGATTAAATTATGTACAGCTGTAAGCACATACATCAGGCACAGGTTCAATGCGAAATACCAGCTTAAATATGACCATTGACTCAGCACCTCCATAAGTACTTGCAGGAACTCAATTAGAAAGACAGAAATCCATTTACTAATCACACCACGACGATATAATTTCTTCACCTGCGGCTTGGCCAAAAACAAGCGATGAAAGGCTGAGAAGAGGTCAATCAGGTGACGACGCTTGTGCCATCTGCTGAGCAAAGTCAGTAGAACACCAAACACACGTATGAGGTTTATAATGAAAAACACATAGTCATGTAGACGGTTCGCATTAGCCCAGGCTAATTTCAGGATCTCTGGACGTAGAAACAGTACGGACAGCAAACTAAATATAAGGAAATTCAAAACTCCAGCATAGATGGTTGCTTGAGAAGTGAGACGAGCAACACCTGTACTTAAATTGATTTCAAAGTTGAGTACACCCGTTAAGCGGGCATAGTAATAACTCAGCCTGAGTAGTACACCCACTAGGTCAGACATGATGATGATGACTAAAAGTCCTGTCGATATATTGGCCTTAGGCGTAATATAGATAAAGCCCTAAGGGCATTGTGATGTTAATTATGTATATTGAAAATAGCGGAGTGCCAACATTGGGCTAACGAAGCTTAAATACTCTTGTGGATTGTTAAACATTATTTGATGACTAACTGTTTAATATTCATCCGTTCTATCTGTCCGCTTGAACTCACAGATCTTAGAGATGGTAAGAGAAAGAGGTTCGACATGTATGGGAAATATGCTTCTTATACTTGCAGGCAGATCAAGTTTATTGTCAATTTTTGCCACGCCACCTCCAGCCCCCCGAACATACACCTTGGTTAGTACAGAGTATAATGCAGTAGGGCTTGACGGACTTTCTTACTTGTTTTATACTCAATCTTATCTTATTAATTTCATTTCATTCGGCAAAGTAATTATACGATGGATATAGTGGTAGCACTAAGCTTTTACCTAACGAGTTACCTTAGACCTGAGCAGTAGGAAAAACTCAATTCATGCCTGATAGAACTGTTAGTCTTATGGCAAAGCTGTATAAAGCATTTACTAAACATTATTAAGTTTATAAACTTCTTATAAGAACGCGTTCATTGAGAAAAAAATTGATATTTACTTTGGAAGTGTAAAACAAGTGCGATTAGCTCGTCTAAAGTATTGCACAATATCCAATTAGCACAAATGGAAAGTTAGATAGGATATCAGAAAGAAATAGAATTGTACGAGAATGGAGAAGCAAAGTAATTGTTTAATAAAAAATTATTGTACATCTATTGAATTTCTACGAAAAGTTTTATCCCTGAGTACTGAATGTATCAGTGCTGAATTCAAATTTGTGAATTAGAAACCATGAGTTAAGTAGTGAAATTAATGCCACGCAGAACTTACTCAGTCTTAACAAAGCTCCTCAAAACTTCCTAATATTCCTGATAACTTGAATTACAATTCTTCAGGGATTATTAAAAAATGTAATTACTCTTACAATTACTTGAATAATTGGATTGAGAATTTTTGCTTAAAATGTTGAATTTTTCATGTTTTTCATGCTAGATCGAATGCTCTTACATCCAATATATGGAACTGTATATAAATAAGCCCCATTCTTACACACATGGTTTTAATTACATGGTTAAGAATTACAATTCTATTTTATATATTATATTTAGTTAAGATCAATAAGAAAAATCAGAAGGGGAATGCCGTCTTGATTGGTTAATTGCACTGAGATCAAGTTTGTTTAAAATTTTGGTAAAGCCCCATAAATTATATTGCATCTTTTTTACAAACTTAAAATATCGAGCTTTAATTTTGTAAAATGGAGTATGTGCCCAATATCTTAAAACTCTTAAAAAGATCGGATAATAAAAGGCCGAGTTCTAAAGGTGATAAAAACGTTGCCTACATTTCAGAGCCACATGCGCTGTTTGCTAACATAATGGTGTTATGTTTACATAAGTGTTAATACTCTGTTAATCAACCTAAGGGAAGGTTATTAAACATTAATTGCCCTGAGAAACGGATGTATCGAATTCGGGCTAGTTCAAAGATGAATGCTGAAAATTCATAATTTTTACTTACAATTACAAAAATATCACAATTACTTAATAGTACAGTATATTTATTTAACTAATTGTAAAATACTCAAGTAAATACTTGACCATACACAGATCTCCTTTCAATCTCTTAGCTCTTCGAATTTTTGCACAAGAGAAAGGGGTCCTCAAATTGACATGGCTATATCGACTGGGCTGTTGATGCTTATCAAGAATATATTCGCATTATGTGTTCGTAGATGCTTGTTCTGGCTGTTACAAACTTTCCAGTCTGTGCAAAAATATTTCTTTTTGTACTTTTGATACAGAATTTACAAATTCGTAATCAGGAATTGGCTTTTCATTATTTAAATAATCGAGATAATTGTAATGAAAAGTACTTAAACACGAAAAATAATGGCTCACAGCTTTTGGAACGGGGTATACAAATATTTTTCATTTGAGAAGGAACTTTCTCTTTTACCTTTTTCATTAAGGCTTTGAGTTCTTCAAGAATATCAGCTACTCTCTTATTAAATTCCGTCTTAAATCCGTCTTAAAATTTGGTATTTGTTTATTTTATAATTTTAAAGTAGTGTCAAAATCGGATAAAAATATGTCAAAGTCTTATAGAAATCAGTGTTTGAAAATACAGTTGAAGAGTATATACAACTTAGTCAACGTCAAGGTTAGTTTAGCCCTTTCTTTAAGGTATGCAGTGGCTTCACTGATAAAATCCTAGGGCAGAGGGTTCATAGACAATGCAAACCTAAACAGCTTGTACGAGTGGATAAAGGAGCCAGTATCTTTCTGACTCTACCTGGCAAAAAAATTGAAAAAACTGTTGTGGTAACACAATGCAGCTAAGTGTTTATAAATTTTAAAAATTTAATAATTTTTCACATCATACTGTATCAGCAAAATGGAGTTCGTTATCAGTGAGCTAGCCATGCCTACGATACAGCCACGTTCCAACACAAATAGATCCAATACACTCAATTTAAGGGGATTCCTTGCCAACTGCAACTGAAAGCTCTCATACTGCAAAGCCGAAAAAAATTGATTTAAATTCGTGAAAATAAAGTTTTTTCCAACAACTTACTGCCGTTTCCAAACGCTCATCCAAGTGTTGATTAAATAAAGTTCGTTCTTCCATTAAATTTCCCATCTCTTTATGAGCATCCAATATGCAGAATATAATTAATGCAGTGATATAACTATCTGCATAAACACATATTAAACATATCACTATCAAAAATATACCTCCAGTCGATGTGCCCAGATCCACAGAACTATATTTGAAGGCACAGAATGTAAAATAGATAGTGGATATGGAGGTGAGATAGTAAATGACGCAGATACAGAAACTTTGCAGTCCAAATATGTTTGACATTTGAGCTACCAACTGCTGCAGTTGAGATTGTGTACGAGCGATTGCATCCAATTGATCCGCTAGAGCGCAACATTTGAGCATAAGCATTCCAGGCTTATGTTTGAGACTGAGCTGGTGAGTCTGGGCCAACACCTGCCGCAATTCCTGGTTAAGCAGCATGTAATGTCCATAAATATTGAGCAGGGCAAATAAATACTGAGCGATGACCACATTAAGTACAGCAGTAAGCAGATACAACAGGAACAGATTCAAAGCCAAGTCCCAGTTTAAATGTTTTCGTTGAGCCAGCAACTCCACAAAATTTAGCAGCAATTCGGTTATACAGACAGAAATCCATTTGCTTATCACACCACGACGATATAATTTTTTCACCTGCGGCTTGGCCACAAACAAGCGACGAAAAGCTGAGAAGAGTTTAATCAGCTGGCGCCGTTTTTGCCATCTACTGAGCAAAGTCAATAGGACACCAAATAGACGTATAAGGGTGATAACTAGAAACACATATTCATGTAGAAGATTTGCATTGGTCCAGGCCAGATTTAGCTTATTTTTGCCGAAAAACTGTACAGGCAGAAAACCGAGTACCATAATATTCAAAACTACGGCATAGATGGTGGCTTGAGGAGTAATACGAGCAACACCTGTATTTAAATCGATTTCGAAATTGAGAACACCGATTAATCGGCTATAGTAGTAACTCAGCAGGAGTAGAACACCCACTAGGTCAGACATGATGATTATGACTAAAGGTGCAGTCGTCAGCCAGGGCATTGGCGTAAAATAATTAGAGGCGGGGGAATATTGTGGAAATAATTGAATGTATTAAAAATTCTTTATGTCATATTGTATCAGAAAAATGGTGTGGGTTATTATTGAATGACTCAAGGCAACGGTATTGGTGCGATCCACTTTGAACAGGCCCATAAATGTAAATTTTAGTGGATTTCTGGCCAGCTGTAACTGGAGGCTTTCGTACTGAAATGATTGCAAAGTTTTACATAATTATTGTTCAATTTTCTAAGAGGGCAGTCTCATAGGTAGTTGGTCTAAGAGAAAGACGCCAAAAGTTGAAGTCTCACTTAAACTTTTTGTAGAACCGAAGGTTATAAACAATTTACACTAAGGCATAAAGGCTGCCTTTATCACTTGCCGATAGATACTAGCTAAAAGGCGCGTACACTGGGAAATACTGGCTTTTGTTTACTTTTGACTTAAGAAACTTAACGTAATAGAATAACTATTGCTCAAAAATATGGAAACATGTCAGATTTGTCGTTAGCCAATTAACGATTATGTGGCTTGGACAAAAATGAATGGAAATTAATCCTGGAGAAATCCGAGATTACTGCGGATGCTCTTAAGTTGACCGCTATGTAAATGGATATCCAAGGTGTTAATCAGATTGCTTAAACATAGGTAGAAACTTTTGGTAAAAGGTTGCGATGACAATAAGTATATCAATTTACTGAACAGTGGTTTCCAAAATTTAAGAGAACATATGGTTCTTATTTTGAGCTCAAGTCAACTTATTTGCTGATCAGATTTTCCCTCTGTGTTTTGACAAGTTTACAATTTTTTTAAAGTAACAAGGATTAGAAATAGTTTATATATTATATATATTGCAAATCGATCTAAGCTCCTAAAAATCATTTAATTCTACCATAAAAACCAACTACTCATAAAACACCCCTCGCTAACTCTACTCACCGCTGTTTCCAGTCGTTCATCTAGACCCAAAGCAAACACCGCACGCTCTTCCATTAGTCTCATCAATTCGGCGTATGCATCGTTCGTATAGAATATGGCAAAAGCAGTAATATAATTATCTAAATAGTAGAATGTTATAGATGAGAATACTAGAAGGACACTCCAGGCGGAAGAGCCAAAGCCAGATGAATTGTACTTAATTGTGCTAAAAAAGAAGTAGAAACTAGCCACTGTTGTCAGATAATAAATCGCCGACATAAAGACACCCTGTACGCCAAAAATTCCGGACGTCAACTTCATTATCTTTTGCAACTTGAATTGTGTGTGGGCCAATCCCTCCACTCGATCTGCCAATTGGCAACATTGTGTCACAAATACTCCCATGCCGCGCTGGTGGCACTCCAGTTTCTTAGTCTCTCTTAGCACTTCACGTAACTCCTGATTGAGCAGTATATAGTGTCCATGTATATTGAGCAAGCAGAAGAAGGATTGTGTCATTAGGACATTAAATAAAGCTGTCAGTGAGTACCAAAACCATAGGAGCGTAACTAATCTGGGTGTCAGTTGATTCTGCATGGCATCAAAAGCCACACCCGCTTGCGTAAACTCGGCCGCAGTTGCAAAAACAAATTTGCTGATCACACCACGTCGATATAGTTTTATTATCTGCGGCCTTTCCCGATATAAACGAAAAAAGACTCGCACCAGGCGTATTATTTTTGGACGATTTTGCCAGCGACTCAGCAGCGTTGCAAACACACCCAAGATACGTAATACGGTTAGGATGAGATAAATATACTCATGCAATAGATTGGCTCGCGTTAGGAACTTATTAATCACAGTACCAGTTATTGTTTGAAAAACAAGCAGACTTATAAATAAAATATTGAGAAATGCTGCATAAATGGTTGTACGTTGGGTAATGCTGGTGCGTCCTGTCTTCAAATCAATTTCGAAATTGATTACGCCCAATAAGCGCCCATAGAAATAGCCAAAGCGTAAACACCACACGACCAGGTCAGACATAATGTAATACTGACCAAGAAAGCGTAACTCGTTTCGTTTGTGGTCAGGTTAATGAAATGCTATTATTGAGTTGATGAGTTAGCTGTGATAGCAGACGTACAGGGCCATCAACGTGGGTCACAACAAAATGAAATTAATTATCCTAAACTTAAATGTGAACAAGGTCTTGACTGATTTTCTATAGTTCATCAATTTCGGCATCTATTCACTGTAATCGTTAAAGTTTAAAAAAAAAAAACTGAAAAATTAAAAGGAAATAACCACCGCCTAGAACACTGTAACTGGATAAAACTTTGAGTGATAAATACCAACTTTGGAAGGAGCAGAGTATGCAAGAGTCGGTCTTGAGCGAATTTCTTACTGGTTTTTATATGGGGCATATATGAAAGAACATTTCAAGACCGAGCACCAATATATTTGCCATCGATGAAAAGTGCAGCAGAGAACACACCCCTTGCTTAAGAATTCATATCGTTTTCTACTTAAAATTTCAAGAATATTTTGTTCTTAGAAATACTTTATCCCTAACGTATGAATCAGTCTAAAATCGAAAATCAAATATTAATATTCTTGATTCAAGAACATATCCTACTTACCGAACTTATTTTAGAGTACAATACAATATGTACACTATTTGCAACCTTCAAAATCGGTTCTTAAAACTCCAACTAGCTCCAACACTTTTGTTATGTACCGATGGTAGATTTCTGGAGTAATGACATATTGATTTTTAGTTAATTTATAAAATTGTAAAATATAATTATATACAATTAAATTCTAAAAATTTGTTTACAATTAAACCATTTTTTTTTTTAATAAGGTTAATTTTTCTACATGATTTCCCAAAAACTTTATTTAAAAAAAGGTCGATTTTATAAATAAACACCCCTTGTAACTCTTAAGTTAGAATTTCCTGTTTTCGGAATATGAACGGGGCAGCTGATATTCGGCTTGCTGAGAGATTCACCCTAAAATAAAGAAAAATTAGTGCAGATAATCGACCTAAAATTTTGAAAAATATAAAAAGGCACCGATTGTAATATAAAAGAGGCAGCTGAATGCTTAGCAGTTGCTTGCGTTCTTTACTGTGACTCACGTGCCGGCTTGGTGGTCGAATGCGATAAGATTCCATTCGTGTTGAAGTTGTTTACCCGAGGTCCCGACTTCAAGACTCAGACAAGCTAAAGTTACAAAATAAAATAATGTTTTGCTAATTTTAATGTGATTTTCAGAAAGAAGCCTTTTGTGAACCAACAGAATATAAATTTCCCATATAAAATAATGTATAAGGGGGAGTTATTCCTATTTCCTTATAGTCTAATAGTTCTAAAATAGTAAAAAATTATTAGAAAATATTTTTTATACGAAAATCTAGAAATGTTATTCTAAAATCTAGAAAATGTTTTTCTACAATTTAGAAAATATTTTCTGGCTAATAGTAAATATTTTCTTTGTTCTAGAAAGTCTCAGTCCCATTGTAATAAATTCTTTTACTTAAATGTATGGTGAATTCCCTTATTTAAGATTCATTTAACATTAGATTGATATTTTAGTACGCAAAAATGAATATAAAAAATAGTAATAATATACATTATATACATTATAGTATACATTAGAATAGCGAATAGCTTTTCGATTGAATGACCAAGTTATTCACTTCTCCTTGGTTGGTTTTAAAAATAAGTTAAAAACTACTTAACTGTTTATCACATCTGCTGCGTTTTCAGGAGCAACCATCACCATCGCACTAAGGATTTAAATTTCTTTCCCCTTCAAGTTACACCCTTCCATTTTCTTTACAGTATCCTTACCTAGTCTCTCGATAAATCTTCTATACACATGACCTCCCTCATAGTACAATAAGTATGTCTGCAAAGTGTTGAACACATCTTTAGTTCATCCCTGCAGTAGTTCAGTTCTCATAACTTGACAAACATGACCCTGTTTCTATGAACATCAAATGTTTGCTCAACACTTATTTTTTAGTAAAAAGCCCGCGCTGTCAGGCATAAGTCGTGCGAAAACTGAAACTTCGGCGTTAGCCCCCAAGTGCATATTAAACACAAAATCTGTGGCCAAGTCTCGAGTGTGCTGTGCAGCGATAGACAAGAGGCAGAAGGTAAAAACTGTAGATGCTTAAATTTCTTTAATGCTGCTGTCGTTCTAACAAATGACATCAGAATATGTGACAGACAGCAAGCAAATTTTGCGCTTGGCGAGTGTCACAAAAATGTGCTGTGAGTTTTTGTGCAACAAATCACATTTCGAAAAATAAAAAGATTATCAAATATAAACGGAAACGGAAGCATTCAATGCAAAAACAAAAACCCCAAAAACTGTTGCATACTTGTGGGCGGAAAAATTTTAAATGTGCCATGAAAATGGAATTTATTTTTGTTGCACCATTTTTGTGGTTAAGTTTTGAAGAGATTTTGGGCAAAATCACGGGTGGAAGTGATAACAGTTGATTATGTGTGTGTCAATTTGTTGCAAAATGCAAATTATTTTAATACAATTAGCTATACTACAGAGATAACGAATCGAATTGTTTTGTTAGAGATTGAAAATTCAATTCACGAAATGAGTTTAAATCGTTCTGTAGAAGCCAAGAAGTTTTTGTGTGGTTCTCTTTGGGGGCTGTTAGGTTTTAAAGCCTCATTTAAATAGCTCTCCAACTATTTTGTCAGAATTTACTTCATTATAATTATATCATGTAAGTAAGCATCATTCGCTCTTCTTGTTCGCACACTCAACTCATCTTACACAAACCGCTTCAACTCAAGTGCAGACGCCATTAATTAATATAATGTTTGCCTAACCCTAAAACTAACGCCTAATCACTTAAGCATTCAAGGGACTCGCTTGGATGTCATTAAAAAAATATACAGAAAGTGGGGGAGAAGAGCGAGAAAAAACCCTAACTGAAGTAAAAGTGCCTCTTAAATTACAACCCATAATTTTCGCATATTAGTTTAGTTCCCCCCCTCCTTACCCCGTGCGAGGAGAATCATATGCATTTAACATGCAATTGCGTGCCCAGAGCGAAATGCTGGCGATATTAAAACATTATTCATAAGCAAACGTCGACATGGACGACGAGGTGAAGGATCCACTAATGGCATGCTCAAGTCTGACTTTTACAGCTTTTTAGGGGTAATTGTAAACTCCCCATGGGGTATGTGCATGGCATCGACATCTTGGGTGTAATCAAGGAGCCAAATCAAAATCCCTAGCGAGTTTCTAATGAACTGATTTCAGTGTTTCTCCTAACCATGTTTTATTTTTTTCTTTCCTTGCCTTGGAATTTATTGAGCCATAAAGGTGTCAAAACGTCTACTTGCTACTGGTCGCTCTTTAGATTTAAGACCATATTCGTTCATTGTGAATAATTAAGAAGATGTTTGCGTGTCCTGTGTGTGTGTGTGTGTGTGTGTGTATGCGGACCATCATCACCATAAAAAATCTCATTAGGCCAAATGTGTAACATAATGACTTTGCGTTTGCCTTTGCCTCTGCATTTGGCTTCCCATTTCCTTTGATACTCTTTTTTTCTTTCCCTCATTTGCCTTGTTTCAATTTTTTGGGTAATTCATTAGAGGGTTGACTAGGTGAGAGCGTAAAAGAGATTGGAAATATACATCAATTCGTAGAGTTTGTTATTCAAAGCAAGAAATAGATTAAAATTAACTTAGCAGCAGAAATAAACATAACATTTGTAATCTGTTGATTGCCAAGGTACACAAGTTTGGCTAAATATTAAGAATTGTTGGTAGCTTTGGTGACGGAATAACAACCTCTTCTTTGCATTACTAGAGATCTAGGTTTGAACAAAAGGCAAACATAACCATAATTTCTTAAAAGGAGGACTTTGAGGTCTTTTTTATGAGATTTAGAATTAAATACCCCACCCTTGCTGGTGGCTGTCGCAGTTATCGCTAATATCCCTCCCGCTCTCCTTTGTTGATTAATTTAAATTAATGAATTAATGAATTAATTTAAAGGCCTTGTATCTTTCCAACCTTATTCGATTCAATGAGAGACCTTATTTCAAGTACACAGAGAAAAAGGATATTTAAAAATATCCATTGGACGATTTCCCGTATCCCGACTGGATATGTATCCAATATCCTTTTAATGCAGTCAACGGAGCTGAAAATTGATCATCCCCTTGGATTATTTTCAGCACCTTTGAATAATAAAAAGGATATTAATAACATATCCAGTCCAAATGGATTGTTTTTGGATCTTCTTTTCCTTTCTTTGTACATAATGTAATAATGGAGCTTAAGAGTCTCACGGGCTATACAGTGTACGCTCATTTGCAGTGTATTGCAAATGATTTTAGACTATATATCATCTATAATACTTATTTTAAAAGTTAATCGGGATTGTCTTAACACTATTTCAAACCGTTAATCATAAGCTCCTTACAGACAAATAGTACTTGCTTGGCGTTCGACCTAAATCACTTCACTGTGTGATCAAATGATTGCTGTTCATTAAAAAGAGCTTGAGTAAAGTTACAATAGAGTATAGTATTAAAATATTTGATATTTTCGTATAATCTATTGGTTTTTGTAAACTTGTATGAATGTAGTCTATTACTACGTTTATAAACACAAAGCATATCATGCTTAATGCCCTTTAAAGTATGCTACATTATTATAAAATATTAATTTTAGTTAAATATTTATTTTTTTATATGTCTTAACTCAACATTTGGTTGTCCACTCATGGCTCTCACAACAATCTAGGTGAATTTGCAGTGCGATTATCTTAACTAACTAGCAAGAGTTTCGATCTGATGGATAACTACTAAGGGAAGTAAAGTTTGCATACTTTGAAGTGCATTAATCACGAATAATTTGGTGTGTATAAACATAGTATATGTGGCCTTAAAAAGTCGGTTTCAAGACTGTCACATCCAATGTAGCAGCCCAGAATTTTGGAGCCACTTTACGAATAAAGGAAAGCAGAGATAGAGATATCTGGCAGAATTAAAAGTGGCAGAGTAAATATGTCCAATTGCTTAATTAACATTGCGAACTTGGCCTTACTCCAATACTTCTAGAAATAAAGCTATAAAGCTGTAATTTATGCGGTTGGGTCTCTCACAACTGAAGTAAAGATACAAATATAAGAATAAGAATATACGAAGAAAATGTTAATTGTATTACTAATTTAATATAAATTAGTTTATTGAGGTTTCTTCGACTTTGTCAGGCGATGTGCAAATTTGTAGCAATCCAAAAATCCCAAATTAGTTTCTCGCTGTATTCTTAAATATTTATTAACATTTTAATAAAATTGCATGAAGACAAGGCATCATCAGGTCCTTAGCGCTGACGGCATCTTTTCATATTTCTGAAAACTCCGGCAGCAACAAAATGCATTTGACTTTGTTTCAAACGGAATAATACAGAGCGCTGCATGGGCGCAAGGGGCCATAACTGGTCCATGTAGTGTGCATTTTTCAAAAAAGGCCAATTCTGCAAAGCATGGAAGTGTTCTGTTGAAGAGAGTTTTATCCGAATCCTTACGTTATTTGGCTTAGCTCAGTTAGACGTCTTTCTTACATTTGGCATGGAAACTATAAGACATCAGTTCGGCGCCCTTCGATTTGGTTGATTGCTGCACAATTTATTATTATTTTGTAAAGTTCACTGCCTACATTGATGAGAATTTGGAAACTTTAAGGCCTCCCTAGCAACCTTAAAAACTTATTATTTCTCCTTAAATGGTTTTTTTTAGAGAGCTAACTGTAGAGCAGTTGTGGTTGGGTTCGTTGGTCAACTCTTTATAATTCTTAGATTTTATGAATTTCCGAGAATTTTCGGAATCTTAATTTAAACGAATGTTGAATAAATCGTAGCTTGGAGAATCGATAATAAATCCCAAAAATCATAGGTTCCATTGTCTTAAGGTAGGCGCGCTTTACGTCTTTAGACTCGACAATGAAGTAAACCTAACCGAACCATTTTTCTTTGTTGCTTTCGGTTCGACTTAACAATTTCGAAAGAACGCCGGTTCGGTTTGCGGTTAGGCTGGAATAAGCGGTCAATATGGTTTCTCATTAAAATAACCTTTGTGTTCAAATTACAACATGTGCATGACACAGTGCATTTTGTTTGTAAGGCTCTTCCAATGCATAAAAAAACATATAACTTAAAAAAAAAACACTTGTCGACAATAATTTTTTCCATTTAGCTTATATTTACTAGTTCAAGGAAGATTCCAAATAGATTGAACAATACAAAATCTGGAATGCGATTTTAATAAAAACACAATTAAGTTACAAACTTAATTTAATTTTATAAAACTATGTACATTTTGAACTCAGTTCTCGGCACTTCTCTGTTTAATTTTTCAATTTCCTCTCAATATTCTTGAGCTTTCGTTATTAAGTCGTTAACTGGATCTTTTATTCCAGATAAGCTTAAATACCATTTGTTACCTGCACCCATCTCTGTTGGGTTTGCCCAGCTTTCTATCCGACTCACTTATGCCCACATGTAATCCAAATTGTTATATTCTCACCTTTTGTGCTCTTTCAATTTAATGGAAAATCAATGTTCTAACATAGTTTATGCTTAAAAGGCGATTACATTAATTTCACACACCACAAAACAGATGACAAAGTCAGCTAAAGGCGAAATAGGAATACAATACGAGAAAAGGGTTGCCATCCCCTCCCTCCAGCTAAATCAGGAAAATAGCCAGAAACTTGTTGAGAAAACGAAAATGTAAACTCACACAACCACACGCAGATGTGGATAGAGACCAACTCTCGAAAAGCCACTCAGTCAGGTGTTAAAACTAATTTACGACAATTTGACCAACAAACAACAATGGGAATGCAGTGAAGAGGCGGAGTGTCACCTCAAGTGTTTCGCATATTTCACACCAGGCATGAAAGGGACCCACTTCAACTACATACGTACTGACCGCAAAGCATCGAAATCGAATCGAATAGACAACTAACCACAAGCTGATCCCAGTCGGTGCTGAATTTTGCTTTCGGCTGACAGTGACTGCTTTCAAATTGAAGCAAATCAGTTGGTAGTTAGGTTGAATAAGAATAATGCAATTCATTTTCAAGAAACTTTTTTGTTTCGGTCGAGTCATTCGTTTATAATTAGTGAGTAATTAAGGCGGCCACGCCCTAGAGAAGCAAATGATTCAGAGAATTTATAAAAAAGGCCAAAAATATAGTCAGCTAATATTCATAAATTACTGAAACCACAGTGGTCTTTTTTCTGACAGGCAGGACCCTCGTCAAAATGCTAAAGAAAGAAAACAACAAAATTTGCAATACTTAAATGCGTATTGATAGTAAAAGTTTTGGCATGTTTAATCAGGTATGTTATTAAATGATTGCATTAAAGGCAAATGTTGGCTAATGTTCAGTCCCAAAGCTTAACTTTAGTCCCTATTCCGATACCTATGTCATTTCGCCTACCTCATTTTGTACCATTTGACCTTAACTAAATATCTGATGTGTATCTCGGCGGGTCCATCTAATGTGCTTAACTCATTTGCTGAGATAATGCTCTGCATTATTGACAGTTTATTAAATTGATTTCATTTAGAATTTAACAAACATGTCATGCTGCATCGTCATCATCATCTCACACGCCAGTTCTGTCCTGACACAAGCAGCAAGCAGTATCCGTAACTTTTTCCCCTTGCTGACATTTTTTATTGCGTGTCTTTGGCTCTGCTCCGCCTGATGTGTGAGCGTGCCACATTAAGTGCTCATGAAATATTTGTAATCAACTGAAAAAACTTTCCAAGAACATTTTAAAGCATACTTATGAGTGGCCTGTCAATTCTGTCACGTCAAAGTGGCGACCTGAGCGGATCTTAAATTCCTTGAATCTCCTCCAAATTGCCACACAAAAAATCTGCCAGTTTTGCTACTGCTCTTCTGTTTGTTATGCTTTGGCTCACAGTTTTTGTTTACTTTTGGGTTATATTTACTCGGCTGCAGCTGCTGCTGCAAGTAAGCAAGTGAAAACTTTGAGGTTTTTTTGTCCTTGTTTTTTTCGGTCGGGCAAAAAGTTACTGGAAACAAATTCATTAGCCTGAAAACGAGCTCGTCGTTTTGCATTTGATATTGCGAGAAAATGTCACATTGACATACAAAAACTTTTCCTTTTTCCGAGAGGAAACAATTACAGCAGCAAAAGAGTCAAAGCTAAGAGAAGGTGGAATTAGTTAGGAAAAGAGCCTGAACAGGTCTGCACAGCGTTTATCATGTTTTTTTTTCTCAGGAAATTGTAGATAATCTATCGGTTTTATTTAGCTTGCAAATATAGTTACTTCTTTCACTGAAATTTGTGTTCGTTATTAGTTTATATCAAAAAAGGTAAATAGAACCGCGTTTGATAGAAGGGAATTGCTTAAGTAGGGAAATTAACATGCAAACAAAGAAAAGCTGTGAAATTTAATAATCCTACAAAGAAATTCCCTGTATTCTTTATTTTTTATATTTTTTTTTTAGATTCTAAGCATAATTCTGAATCGCATAGATCCTCTTTTTAGTTAGCTTTTACTTTTGTCATTGGCGCCTCTTCTAGCTGGCATCATAGAAAACAACAAGTTTTCATATTACAAATAAATCGTTCTATATTTATAGAGATCTACCTCATTCGTTGACAAATATACAGTATTCCAACCTTTTTCCCAAACCGTGAAAAATGTGTGTAACATTGAGAACATTTTGTAATAACTTTAAGAACGGCTTGGCATGTTTTAATATCATTTTGAGTCTACTGTATAAACCTCGAAAAAAATTATGATTTTTATATTTTCCTTATTGGTTGGTTCATTTACCCAATATTTTATTACAAATATATAGCTTTCTTTTTCTAAGAATTGAACTCGGGACCTTGTAATTAAAATGAAAATCGGTATCTTAACGCAAACGACTGTCAACCCCACAAGCGAGAACGAGTTTTTTTCTCTTTCGACCCCAATGAGTTTATATTTTCTGAGTCGAGTCTGTCGGTATAAACGCACAGATTTCAGAGATGGTAAGCGATATAAGTTCGAAGTTTGTGGGACAAAAACTTCTTTCCGCCCCCGCAATTAAGAAAAAATGTCATATCTCCCATAGAAAAAGATTTAGATAGAAGAAGGTATTTATCTGACTAAATAGTGGGGCAAATGAATTGAAAACAAAATTTACTGGTAACTGGCATGAATATCAGCAAATCTGCTTTAAGATTCAATCATAGCACAATAAAAATAAAAAAAAATATAAACCTTTGGACAGTAAATGAAAGGGTTTTTTTTTTATAATCACATAATAAATGAACTGTTGTGTGGGAGAATTCTCGGATCTGGAAATTTATGACACCGAAGTGATGGCATGTTTCAAGTAACATGGCACGTTGTGACTCCGGTGCATTCAACAAGAATCAAGGAAAATCGAACATACAGGACTAAATTTATTAAAGTTCCCAACAAAAACGTTGTCAAAAAAGATTAGGAGAATATAGCCTTAAAGCAGTTGCAATTAATTTTTAAATATATGCGGCCGTTGTGTGTGTGTTTATATATGAGCGTTGTTTTTTCTTAAATCCATTTTTATGGAAATAAATGTTCTTCGTGCGTAAGCATTCGTGACGTGTGATCCGTGAGTGACGCAAAACGAAGCAAAATATACGTGCTTGAATCAGATATTTATTTCGTGAATCTTTCGTAACCTCTATAATTTGCCAGTGGCAAAAGGGCAAATTAAATGATATATAAAAAGTATCTATGATTTTTCCTTTAAATTTGGTAGAACGTAATTGTTTTTTTAATGATTTGTGCTTCATTTCATTACGCCAACTTTTAAGAAGGAAAACCACTTATAATTCACAATTCAACTTTACAATATCCAAGTACTTGTTGAAGACATTGTCGATTTACAAAAGGCATTGTTATCTGATGTCTTTTCAAATTTCATTCTACTAGTTTTCTGACATGTGTTTTCTGTTAAATATAAATCCAAAGCAGGAGTCTTTAAAGCAAACTATTTTAAGGGACAGCTAGAATTCTTTTTTTTTATTATAGGGGACCCCTAAAAAAATATACCAATTTGTACCTTATCTCAATTTGCCAACTATACAATATTAATAAGCGCAAAAGCAAAATGTTGACCAACTCAAACTAGGTCAACACATGCTGGGACAAAACCGCCCTTCCCCTTCACCGCACTGACTCATTCCAAAGGCGATTAACAATTTCGTACTTTCACTTTCACCTTTTGTATGCCTTTTGCTTTTTGCCGTTTGACATTCGAACTGTTTGGTTGAGATTTATGGGATTGGCTGTGTCGATTACTTGGCCATAAATCTTGGCCATTTGCTTATGGTCAGCAGCAGCCAGCAGCATCTTAACTGGCTGGGTGGCGGGGGAGGTGAGTGTGACCTCAGCGTGTTAGTGTGCTATCGTAATCGGAACAGGACACGCATTATGTTCTCTCTCTCGCCCCCGCCCTGACAGCGCAACAAATTTACGAGGCATGCCCTGAATATTTTCTCCATTATTGTGGCATTAACAGAGCTTAACTCATTTTAAATGAAAACGTCCGCTGAGCGAAATATAAATATAGAACAAAACTTGGCCTCCTAATTTGCAAAGTTTTTCCACTGGCTGAACTTTAACCCGCCGCAGGTGTTAAAAATGATTTGCGAAATGTAAAAGTTTTCGTTATAAATTCCGCGCAGCAAAAAATAAATGTACGAACATACATACATAAGTATGAGCGGGTGTATGGCGAAAGAAGTTCAAATTGCTTAAGTTTATTGTAGTGAAATATGCAGAAAGTTGAATACAATTTCGACGAGATTTTAGTTTTTATATTTCGCTTCATAAATTAAGATATAAATATGTCAAAAGGATACTTGCGTTTTATTGCATGCTGGAAATTCAAATGAAACGTTTTGACACATCGAATTTATGAGAAAAACGCTCGAGTGGCATTTGATGAAGCCGTGGCGGGGCCACTTTGAAACTCAAGCTGTTGGCTAAAAACAACCCAGACAGGCCAAAAATAAACTCCCGCCCCAAGGTGGATGGCAATTTTCTTCTATTACGCAGTAAATTCGCGAAATTGTTGGGTGCAAAAAATATGAACTCAACGCCCGGGATGTATAAGTCATAAATCTTCTGCGCCATGGTCAGGGTGAAACCATATATATATTGTATGTATAGTGTAAAAATATTTAAAGTGCGAAAAGAGAACAACTAAATGTACACTCACAGACACACGTGTATGAGTTATGTGTGCGAAAAAAAAACACACACACACACAATGGGAGGCAGTCAGCCGCACCTGGGCCACCTGGGTGGGTATATGGCACACAATAAACACGGCAGGAGCAACGAGTGAATGTAAACCTCAGAAATGCCGCCAACAATTTAACAACTGACTTCATATGAACTGAGCAAACATGTCGTGGAACACTGCCAAAAGGACAAATGGAAAATGTGGCAAGACCAGATGACAAAAGAGCATGCCTCGTGCTGCTGCTGCTGCTCATTTCATGCCCGTCAAAGGTCGTCTAGGTTATGGCATATTTCCAATTAACCCCATTACAAAATATGAAAGTAGAATGTTTTCTTCAAATGAAATTAATCAACTAGAGTTTAGATTGATAGCACCAGATAGTGACGCCGAAAGCTAGGCTTAATTGTTAAGCCCATTAAACTTTACTTTTTGGCATTTATATTTAATGGTTGATCAAAATTTACTTAGCTACTTCCAACAAATAATACTTATTTTTATTTTTTTATAAAAATGGGGAGAGCTTGCACTATCTCCATGGCCTCATTTTAATAAAGTGTAACGGCAAATGGAGCTGCCCCCAAACCAGTGATTCTAGAGACTATTCAGGAGCTTTTCAAAGTCAGGTAGAAATCGGTTCTCCCTTACAAAATAAACACCTCAATGGTTTCAGTTTAGGCATAAGCAAGCTTTAGAGGGCACAATTGATAATGTGAAAAATGAGCTGTGGTTCTACTATTTTTTTTTAGGCGAGATATTACTTAATTAAGTCTCCGATCCTTCTGTCCTTAATGAACACCTGCTAATTTTTCATTGTTTTCTGACTGATACTATTAGACCCGAATTTGTTCTTCGTTCTTAAACGCGGGCATGAATTAGTCGCTGTTTTGGTCACAGTTTTCTTTCGTTGTTTTTATACTCTGTACCGTAGGTACATAGAGTATTATAAGTTTGTGCAAAAGTATGTAACATCCAGAAGGAAGCATCTCCGACCCCATAAAGTATATATATTCTTGATCAGCGTCAACAGCCGAGTCGATATAGCCATGTCCGTCTGTCCGTCTGTCTGTCCGTATGAACGCACAGATCTCAGAGATGGTAAGAGATAGAGGTTTGACATGTATGGGACATATGCTTCTTATGTCTGCAGGCAGATCAAGTTTATTTTCAATTTTGGCCACGCCCCCTCCCGCCCCCGCAATTTAGAAAAAACGTCATATCTCCCACAGTTTTGAAGATAGATGGCTTGTTCCTTCTGGACATATTTAGTTATTAAAATAACTTATCGATCCGCCAAAGGAATGAAGAAGATCGGATGAACGGTTTTCGAGTTATGATCAAAAGACAAAATTTCTTGGTACAGAGGATATTATAGTCGGGCTTGACCGACTTTCTTTCTTGTTTATCTATGTTTTTATCACTTTTTTTATATCACTGTTGTGGTCACTGTTTAGGTCACTGTTTAGGCTATTGTTTTATTAACTTTTTTGAAACTGATTTGTTGTCTATTTAGTCACTGGTTTCATTGTTTTGTTCACTGTTATGGTCAATGATTTTATCACTAATTATATCACTATTGTAGTCACTGTTTTAGTCACTTTTTGGTCTCTATTTTGTTGACGTTTAGTCACTGTTGGGTCACAGTTTTAATCACTGTTTTGTTCACTTTTATGGTCACTGTTATGGTCACTGTTATGGTCACTGTTCTGGTAACTGTTGTGGACACTTTTTGGTCACTGTATTTTACACTTTTGGATACTATTTGGACACTGTCAAAAGACATTTTGGCTTGGATATTTTGGTTTGTGGAATCTATTACAAAGAGATTTTATGCTATATATATTTGATGTTATATTAATATATTTATATCTGAAGCAGAGAGAGCAAAAAGAGTTTTAGTCGTTGGTCAGCGGTCGATAAAGTAGGTCAGAGCTGGTTTGCGTAGCTTTACGCTTTAGAAAAATTAATTATACTCTGTACCGTAGGTACATAGAGTATTATAAGTTTGTGCAAAAGTGTGTAACATCCAGAAGGAAGCATCTCCGACCCCACAAAGTGTATATATTCTTGATCAGCATCAACAGCCGAGTCGATATAGCCATGTCCGTCTGTCCGTCCGTCTGTCTGTCCGTATGAACGCACAGATCTCAAAGATGGTAAGAGATAGAGGTTTGACGTGTATGGGACATATGCTTCTTATGTCTGCAGGCAGATCAAGTTTATTTTCAATTTTGGCCACGCCCCCTCCCGCCCCCGCAATTTAGAAAAAACGTCATATCTCCCACCGTTTTAAAGATAGATGGCTTGTTCCTTCTGGACATATTTAGTTAGCAGGATAACTTACCGATCCGCCAAAGAAATGAAGAAGATCGGATGAACGGTTTTCGAGTTATGATCAAAAAACAAATTTTCTTGGTACAGAGGATATTATAGTCGGGCTTGACCGACTTTCTTTCTTGTTTTCATTTGTCTTTAATCAAAATTTCAACTTAGTAAATAGTTAATTAAAAGCACTTTTCATAGATAAAATATGTATTTTGTTGAGTGCTTCTGTTCGGTTATACTAATTAGTACAATAATTTTGTACTTTTTTTTAAGTATTTGCGAAATTTTAATACTCTTTTCAGTTTCATACAGAGAGTAGTTTCGTAAGCAATGAATCAACTCTATTAAATAGTTTTCTTTACAAATCTCGAATAAGCTTACAAAATGTTTTCAAAATTATCTATTGGTTGTTCTAAAACATCAACAAGTAAATCTTCCATTTTATGTTGAAATTTGCGCGTGGATTTCACCCTAAGTGAGTTCAAATTATATTAACGAAAAGCACGTATTTGAATGAAGTGCCAGAAAAAGCAACAACATCTCAACCCTAAAGCTATCCCGGCAAAGATCTTCTTTCACTGCACAAACAACAAATTAGAGTACACCATGAACACGAAAATTGCCAACCGATTAAATTGGCAATCAACTGCAAAGAGGCATCAGGCGAAGAAATCATCACACGCCTCACTGCGAATCCTTCAGCCCTCAAATGGCATAATTACTTGTAACTAGCCGAAAGAAAAGTTTACATTTATGAGCCTGTCGGGCGGTGTTACCTGGCAATTGCCAAGCCAGCACAGCTATTTATGTCGCCATCATCGTTGCGGAAAAAAATACAGAATATGAAATGGGAGCAAGTAGCAAAATGGCTCCGTTGACACAGTTTCAGTGCTCGCCCAGCTGCGTCTCATGCGGATGTGGAGCGTGTAAAGACTGTGAGCAAATGGCAGGGAGAAATATGAAATATGGGGGAGCGAGCTGGTTTGCCTTTAAATGGTCTGCAGAGTTTTGGATAGTTTTGGGGATGAGCAGAGTTTGGAGAGTTTTTGAATGGGATTAAGAGTTGTTAAAGGGTGCTCTTCAAGTAAAACTTTACATGTGTAGAAATCTCGCAGTGTTAAACAAGCATTATGCCTTTTAATTAGACCGTCTGAATTTTTAGCCCCCCTCCCCCCCGCAAAGTTCACTCTCCAAACTCAACTGTCCAACAAGTCCAGCTTTTTGACTAAACTAATTAAAATTTTTCTCTTTTATATCAAGAGCAACCTGAGGACGACCTCTTGGCACTTGGGTCTTCCTCTCCACCACAAAGAGAGAGCCCTCTGATTTCAGTTGACCTTTACACTCTGCCTGGCCTTCATCATCTACTCGTTCAGACATCTGGGCGTATTTTAATTACCATTTAGAAAAGTAGCTTCAGCAAAAAAAAAGGAAAAAAAAATATATAAAAATTTACAAACAAACAAAAAACACATTAAAAGCAACTTGCAGACGCGTCTGTGTCTGCTTTGAACTTCCAAATTAGCCGAAATAAAAAAACGAACGGAATATTAATTTTTTGGCAGCCATGAAATAAACTCTGATTAAAGTAGAGTCCGGCCTCTGTATTCCAGTCTATTCCTGGGCCAATCAATAGGGCAGAAACAAGAAACTTTTTTACTGCCGCATTTCTTTCGTGTTTATTCTTTGAACTTCTCCAATTAAAAGTAAATATTGTGAGTAGTTTATCTCGATGCCAGTTTGCATAGTTTTCCCCTTGCCTTTCGCACGCAATCACTAGAAGTTGTATTCATTCCCTCGGCCCTCGTTCTGTGTGTGTGTGTGTGTGTAGCTTTTGTATCCACTTTTGTATCTGATTTCCACTTGAAGCCAAAAAGCGTTCCGCAGCGCCTTAAACTTTTCGGTCGAAAAACTTTCCTTGCCGCGTAATTTAATGCCATTTAAAGAAGACGCGACGAGATCCACCTAAAATAAACTTTCCATTTACAGGCCAAACATGAAATTTAGCTTTGTTTGGACAATTTGAGAGAAGTGGGGTGTGCAGGTGTTTTTAGCTTTAAGCAAGACCAAGGACTCTAGAACTCACAAAGATGAGTGCATTCCATGGAAGGGAAAATTTTGCGATGTTGAACTGACGAACATATTTTGCACACAAACAGCACACATATAAAAAATCGAAGTCCACTTTGCAAATATCCCTTCAAACTTGATCATCTTTTTTTTTGTCAGAAACGTGCAACAATCCTAATTGCATCCTCATGCTTAGGTCAAAATTATATCTGTACATTAGTCCCGATAGAAAGATCGATATTTTCATCCATAGAAACAACAATCTTGTGTGTGTTCCCGAGTCACGAACTTGGCAAAAGTCCACTTAGTCGTAACTAACGCAAAACGCCCTAATCGAAAACAACAGTCGTTTCATTTATTCAATTAAAAGCAATTCAGCTAGGGTATTTGTTCACTTTTCCACAATCCTGTCGAAAAGGAACGGCAGAAGAAAACTGGCATCTCTCAGTTTATGGACCATTTTACTTGAGTTATGATTTCAGTTTTCCTGTTCCTTTATTCCCATCTCCAAAGAGGCATAATTTTATTTACGATTTAACTTTGTATTACAAAACATATGAGTAAGTACCTTCAGTGCCCCGCCACTCCCTTCCTTCCCTCTGCGCCACCAACTTGTCAAGTTTGCTGGCGGGGAAGGTGGAAAGTTTTATTAGCCTGAAATGTAATAAAATGAAAACAAGTTGGACGAAGAGGATAAAAATAATGCAAAAAGCATAAAAATGCGTGGCATGAACTTTATGTGCAGAAACTGGGAGCTACCACTGCCCCTGGATCCTGCTTCTTTATGTGTGAGCAAAAAGATAAAAATCGAAATTAATGCGTGGCACTTTTTGTGCGGCAAACAACACAAGTGGGGGGAGGTTTCGGTGCGTGTGAATTTCATTAGAGGAAATACTCGTAATATGCTGCCCTTTTTATGCGTTCGTCTTTCAGAAATCACTTTAGTCTGAAATTCAAACTAATTGAGGGATTTGAAGGCTAAAGCGAACATTTTGTGTTCTCCTTCCGGTTGGCTTAGCCTCGTTCGCTTCCAATGACTTGCCTTTAGGTCACGGTGTATTCAAGGTTTATACGATTCCTGATACTCTCACGTTTTACGTATTGGATGTTTTACTTCCGGTTAACTCCTCCTCGATCTCTTCCAATGACTTGCCTTTAGTCTCGGGCACAAAAAAGATTATGAAAACTAATCCTACAACGCAAAAGCATAAATACACGAGAAAGGCTCCATGAGTACCGATCAGATCTAAAAAAAAGATATGGGATCAAATTGGTTCAAGACGCGCTTTAAACACTTACCAATTAAGTCCTGAAACGTTTTGGTGACCACAAAGGAGCAGGTCCAATTGAAACCCACCACAATTGAGGCACCAGGTCCACGTACGCTCGCTGGCAAAATTTCACCTGTCATAAGCCAGGGTATGGGTCCAAAACCAATGGAAAACCCCATTACATAAAGCACAAAGGCCACCAGAGGGACCCAACCATATGATTTGGTATCATTTCCTTGACTCTTCATAAAAAAATAAACGGCCAGAACAATGAGAGTGAGTATCATGACGGCATCGGATATATAAAGCAGAATCTAGGGGTTGGGAAGTAAGATTAGTGTAGCAAAATGTTGTATTTCCTTTTTTCCTATCTTTTTTTCTTTGGGTGACGGACACTTGATTGTTAGTGTGCCTAGAAATGGTAATAAGCACACACCTTTCTGCCCAGTCGATCGATAAGCAATGTTGCCATTAGTGTGGCTACCAAATTCATCAAGCCCACTATAATGGTACAAAGCTCCGGTTTTATGGTCGATCCCGCATCAATAAATATATCGGTGGTATAGAAGATCACCGCATTGATGCCACTCATCTGCTGGATCAACATTAAGCCCAATGCTACTAAGATCGGCTTTCTGTTTCGCTTCTTGCACAATTGCCCCCAGCCACTCTTCTTGTCCTCAACACTCGCCAGCTCCTTCATTTCGGCATCGACATCATGATCTTTGCGCCTTAGCCAGCGCAGTGCCTTCTCTGCCTTTTCCGGTTGATTTTTGGTCAAACGATAACGTGGCGTTTCGGGTACAAACAGCATTAGGATCATATAGGGAACAACCGCTGTTGCGCCAACAAAGGCCAAGACAATCCAATTGGCCCAGAAGCCAATTATAAAGCACGTAACCAAACCAAGATTGCCCACAAGTGTGGGCACTATTCCCAAGCCGCCCCGCACCTGCGGATGTAATGTCTCTCCCAGATAGACAGGTGCTGCCAGGGATGCCACTCCCACGGCAAATCCGCACAAAATGCGTCCGCCCAGCACCATAAAAATAGCAGCGGCAAATCCAATCAATAGCCAGCCAATGATAAAGGGCACTCCCGTCAGTATAAGGGTGGTCTTTCGTCCCGTGTACATGATCAGAGGTCCACCAGTTATAGCGCCCACTAGGCCAGCCAATGGCATAACGCCACCCACCCAGGAGGCCGCCTGATCGGAAACTACAAACTTGTCATTCTTCTTCATAGTGGGCAACGCCGGCGAAGTGTATGCTGCCGTATAACCCACACAGAAGGCGCCCAAGGAGACGGATATGGAGGCATAGAACTGCAGTAAGAGTGGCAAGCAGTATGGGTGCAAGATTCCTTCTCCGAATGCTTACCTGAGACCAAGTGAACACCTTTGGTTTGTCATTTTCTGTAGGTGGCATGGTAGGTGAAGCGAACAAATATAAATGGAATTGATTGTAATATTTGATATGACAACGGAAACTGAAATTTAAATATGAGGTTAATAGGTTCCATAAGATCTATCGACCCATTAACAAGTGTGCTAAGCTGGAAAAGTGGGGGGGTTAATTGAAGAGGATTGATAAAGAGAGTGGGACAGATTATCCAAACTACTCTAATCTTTGAAGATACTTGGTGCCTTTCCCAAGAAGTGTAGGGCATTTGCTTGATAGATGCCGGTTACTTGGAATCTCTCCCTCGTTTCCACAGCTAAGATAGAAGCTATGATGAGGCAGGTGCTGATATTTCTTCGTTGAGATACCCATTACAGGCCTAGTCCTGTGGAAGTTAAAAAGCTCGCCCGGTCTTGTATCTTGACAAGAGAGATCGGGAGATGTAAACTTCTTCTGTAGAACTTCTCCACAGTGGAAAAACCGACCAATTTGGACTCGAAAAGCCTGTCGCTACGTTAAAATTACAGCTTTCTGCTGCAACTCTAGCATCAAAATTCATAATGAGCATACACTTTCGTTGTTACAGAGTTGTAATACACTATCTTTCTTACTCTTTAAGTTCCCAAAGTAGAAATAGAAATTAAATTGGTCGTATTTTAGTCTACATAATGAAATTTTACCGAAAGGAAATCAAAATTGCGAAATCGTATTCTGATTCTATGAACTGAAACCTTCTGAACCAAATTAAAAAGCTTTTTGCAAGTATTCCAGTACTTCTGCTCTTTAAGAATGTTACAAACATTCGTTAAAGTCTTTATAAATTTCGTTTACCAAATTTATGATGTTTTTCTATAAATGTATAGTTTTTTGCTTAAACTTGCACAAATTAATCGAGTTGAAACTGGGTTGCAAGCTGCCCGTCTTGCTGTCTGTCTGGTCATCTGGCTGTCTGCTTTGTGCCAATTGCTTTATTAGTTCAGGTAACGTTTGCAGTTCGGGTAGTCAACCAAATATATATATATATATGTATATATGGATGTGCTGGCGCTTACGTGAGACTACAAAAATGAAAATGAAAATGAGAATTCAAAAATGAAATTCGGTAGCCCGCTTTTGGGGCTGGTTGTTTCGGTCCGGCTAAACAAATATGGCAGTTAGGCAAACAATCGCCAGACCAGACACACATGAAAAAGCTACCAAATTTGCATATGGCCCTACGGAGAGGAGGGAAGTACAGGAGGACAGGCAATGGCAGCGCCAGCAGGCTTATTTGCCCAATTCTTGTTGCATTTAAAGCATTTCTGGTTTTTCGCTTTTGCTGATAATTACACGGTAAATTTGCCAAATGTGACGACAAATGTGCAGACTGGATGCCTGGGAGTGTGTGTGTGTGAGGACATCCTACCACTCACTCGCTCGGAGACAGAGAGAAGCGCAAGCACTTCAAAAAATAAATAACAATTTTGTACGTTACACACGTCTCGGCTTATGCAAACGTATCTGTAACTTGTTCACGTGTGTGCGCCTAAAAGTGTACTTCATTTCGTGTTTTACATGCCCTCCCACCCACTTGGCAAATACGAGAGAGAAAGCGCTTTTTGCTAGCCGGTCCCTCGAAACGGTGTTGCTGTTGGAGTTGTTATTGTTTAACGGCAAGTGGGTGGGTGGTGGAATTTGCAGAACATTGAGCAAATAGTGATAACGCAGGATCATATCCATATCATATCATGGGTGTATGCACGTACATTTCTCTTGCAATTCTTAATTCAAGTTTAAGTCTACGAGTTGACTTGGCAAATTAATTTCAAGATTCCAATCATGTTTTCTCTTTTCGTTTAAGTTATTTTCATGGATTTGATTTGTGTTCTGCATTATTCATCGATTTGCCAAGGGATGGGTTAAGATCGGATAAGCGATAGTCGAGTGATGAGCAAAAGAATATTCAATGCAGCAGCGCTGCTTACAGCTGCTACTGCTACCAGTTTCTGGGTTTATTAAAGTTATACAACAATCGAAACACAAAATTGTACGCCAAATGCACAAATAAGTGAGCCTGCACATATAATAATTTTCTACGAAAATACGGTTAGGTATTATGGTATTAAGAATGGGATCCAATGAAGATGTTTCCACCAGCGAAATGTAAGCTTGCCAGCCTAGACTCATCAAAAAATGGTTACATTCGGAAATTAATACTTTCATCTTCGTTTTTAATTTTATTTAAAAACGTATTTTTTGATATCAACTGCTCATTGAAATCTACGTAAATCCATTGTTGTCATAAATCCAAGAAAATTCGGCATTACCTTACAGATCCTAGTCGAAGTCAGTTGAATTTGTACTAAGAAATATTTATTTTATAATAAATAAGGTAAGCTTGCAAAATTTTAAGCTTTATAATACAGCATTTGTTCTTGCCAGCTGTATCGAAAGATGGAAATCAAGCTAGAGCAATTGGATTGGGAGCCGCCACGAAGGGAGAGAAAACTTAACAATATTGTCCAGAATATTATGCTGCGCTCAGCGGCCTTGAAGTGGCTAGCTGCGGTTGCCATGGGCATGCTGTTGATGTGGCCATTGACGAAAAAAGATATAAATGAGATATCATGGTTTAATCAAATTTATAACTATTTTATCAATGAGGAGACTCCCAAGGTTGAGGATGATGGTTACATCCAGCGCTTCTGGAATTTGTTGTAGAAGAATTGTTTATATGTTTGATTTTGGGTCTCTTTTCCTCGATTCGCATTTGTACACTAACACACAAATAAAATACTAAATTGTTTAATTCCACACACATAAGTCCGATTACAACTGCAAAGCGATTTTAAATGGACAGTGCCGCAGGGAATTTGTCAGCCCCTCCCGGGAAAGTCAATTGAGAAATAGTTATTTAATGAATTATTTATGCAATTCATTTAGTTTTTGATTGCATTTAACTGACAAAGTTGAAACGCAGCTTAATTAAATGAAAATAAAAATGACAAAAGCCCTTAGCGTTGTGATTTGTAAGCGGATTAATTCAAAATGCAGAAATTGCCCAATTTGATTATATTAGCTACAAAGGGAAATACCAATTGATTGTATTGATAAGTCGTTATAGGATTGTCAATTACTGGGTAATATTCAATTTATTTTAGAAGCTTATTTTATTTAAATCACTTAAGAATTTGAATCGGATTGTACCGGCATTTCGCATTACACCTTATTTTTTAGCATTCACACTTTCGATCGGCGATCGTCTGTTATACATATATACTGCCATGACTGTTGTACATTTTTTTTAAAAGGGTTACATACCTTTTCTGCCTTTTGGGAAAAATGTATTTTATTTCGCTTACCTTAGTCGAACGTTTTTCGAGTAAGCATGCCTCATTTCGATGTCCAATCCATCCATCCGCATTTCAAGAGAGACTTCCAGTAGCTTCATTAGTGGGTTCAAATCTCATAATCTTGGCAGCCAATGAACTAGGCCAAAATGTGAGATTAGATTATAGAATAAAGCAGATCGACTAATTTAAGTAACAAAGCTCTTGAATTAGAACTACTCCTGAATTTTCCGTAATTTCGCTTTTGAAATCAATCTAAATTTGTTATCAGTTGAGAGCTTTTTGAAGAGATGAGTAAAGTAAAGAGATAGAGAAAGGGAGCAAGCACATTTGAGAGGATAGCGTTGAACCTGCTCTCACTGTTTCGATTTTTAATGGAGCTTGGTGTGGTGAAACTATTGAGCAGACAGCGCCTTCGATTTTTTCACTTGTTGCCTTGAAATTCTCAAGCAGTCATGGCATTGCTGGCATGGGGAGACGATTGTTGGACTGACAGTTGACAGGCAGAGACTGATGCTGCTTTATGGTGCTGTGTGTTCCTCTAACCGGCTTAATCTGGCGACAAAGTTTGAGAATTAAATTTTTATCAGTGTTGGGCATTAAACATTTTTTATGAGGTAAACTTAGAGATAAAAGTAAAAACCGACTTTTAAATATTGCTTGACTGAAATATGGGCGCCACTACTTTCGAATCTGTAAAGCTTCTGCCAATCTAACTCTTGAACCTGGTGTTCTCTTTATAGAAGAACAAACATTCTTGATTTCTGACAATGGACTTTTTTCTCAATTGAAAAAGGAATGAATTAAATTTGAGTACGATAAGCACTTGATTCTAGCACTTTTTTACATGATTCGAAAATTTTTCTTACTGGGTTCAAGTATTAAAGCTTTTTGATTAAGAAAAAGGGGTTCAGAAATTCACATTTAGATCAAGAATTCCGCTTTTGGATTGATCATTTTGATTCTTATCAAACTCCTGTCATTAAACATTCTTTATCTAAGAAATTCCCGGCATTGACTGTAACGTTGCCGTTTTTATACGGTACGGTTCCACGATGCGGCCGGACCACATTTTTTGCATTTTTCACGGTGCATTGGAGCCTCTGGAACTACCTCTGGATGCAATTCTCTGCAATTCTTTGTGTTGACGAGCCAAAAATTAGCTTAGTCGCTGAAGACAAGTGGATCTTCATTCCACTTTTCTAAAGCTCATTCTGAAAACAACCGAAGTTGTGCAAGGTCACTGGGCTTCTGTTGTTGCACCAGCTGAATTTTGCATGGTTTCTTCCAGGAGGTCGAATTGATCAGAACATTGAACTGGAAGTTGAACTTGACACTGGCCAATACTGCAGCAATAAATTCCTCGGTATGCATTCTCAGTATACGGGACGATGGATTGAACAATAAATTGAAATTGCTGCGAAATTTGGTCAAAATAGCCCGAAAATCATGTTGGGTGGGTCGACTAGGACGACAAAAATAAGGGACTTAGTTTGCGGAACACGTTTCCCACAGAGCTCGTATTGCGATAATAAAATTCAGCGATATGAACGCGCATTTCGATTGTGAGGCCATTTATGGTGAAATGGCCAACCTTACTGAGCACTCTTGGTTCATAATATTGACACTGGAATACTATAGAAAACATACTTTGGACTAGAGAGTAAGACTAGAGTAAGAAGCTTGCTGGGCCTAGACTAAACAACAGTTTAATATCTTAATTAAGCTTAAGAAAAGCCCCTGTTTTCCCTGATGTTTTTTGATTTCAGTCCGATGTGCTGTTTACCCAACTTCAACTTAGTAAACACTTACATTATAATCAGCTTACACTCTATACAAACAAATCAAAACCAATTTTATTTATATTCCACAAATATACAAAAAATGGCCGATCGCGTGAATGTCTGCATAATTGGTTCTGGGAATTGGGCCTCGACCATAGCACGCAATGTAGGCAGAAATGCTGTTGCTTCGCCAATGATGGAGGATACGGTGTATATGTATGTCTATGAGGAGATGGTGAATGATCGCAAACTAACCGAAATTATAAATACCACTCACATTAATGTGAAGTATTTGCCGGATTTTGTGCTGCCGACAAATATTGTGAGATTTCTGGTTCGTAATCTTTGTACTCTCTAAAAGAATCGTTGTGCTTTTAGGTGGCTGTGGATGATGTGGTGGCTACGGCACGTGATGCAGACATTTTGATATTTGCCATTCCGCCCACATTTGTAAGCAGTTGCTGTAAGACTTTGCTGGGCAAGGTAAAACCCACGGCTCATGCTGTGTCCCTGATCAAGGGTTTCGAGCGTGGCGATGATGGGCAGATCATATTAATATCCCAGATTATTATGCGCCAGTTGAAGGTAGTGGACTGAATTTTAAAAATGTCTTGCTATATAGTTTTTCGTCTTCAGGTACCCTGCTCGGTGCTGGTGGGTTGCAATTTGGCTCATGAGGTGGCCAATGATCATTTCTGTGAAGGCACCATTGGCTGTCGTGATCAGAAATACTTTCGCTTGCTACACGATATTTTCAAATCGCCCACTTTTCGTGTGGTGGTCACTGATGATGCAGATTGTGTAGAAATTTGCTCCACATTGAGGAATATCATAGCCTTTGGTGCTGGTTGTGCTGATGGCATGGAATTGAATGAGAATACCAAGGCGGGAATCATACGTCGTGGCTTCCTAGAGACCCTACAATTTGTGGATGTCTTCTATCCGGGCTGTCGTATGGGTACTTTTTTCGAGTCCTGTGGCATTTCCGATTTGATCACCAGTTGCTATGGTAAATTTGTCGATTATTTCCAGATTTTTTTGTGTGCATTTTCATTAGTAATTCGTCTCAGCTAATCGTAATCGCCGTCTGGCAGAGGCTTTTGTTAAGACCGGACAACCATTGAGTGACTTGGAGCATCTACTCATACCAGGACATGAACCCTTGGGTCCTGTCACAGCCGAGCTGGTACATATTATGCTCAAGAAAAAGGGTCTCGAGGATAAGTTCGTTTTTTGTTTTGCTTGATTGGAAGATATTTTCTACTGATTTTTGCTTAGATTTCCCTTGTTCACGACCATTTATAAGATTTGCATTGGCGATCAGCCCTTGACGCGTTTGGTGGACACCCTCAGATTTGCACGCGAAGACATGTATGTTTGGTGCAGTCTTTCGCTGTCATTTATTGCATGAAAATTATTTCTTTTGCAGCTACCATCCGATGCACACCTTTCAACTTTAATGATTGCGCCGCATAAATCTCAAAATCTTCTTATTCATGAAATTTTGCCTAGTTATTCTTTTATGCAAAATGGAGCATACAATGCTCTGAATTTCATCCAGCAATTGTCTAGGATATTTGCCTGATGAATACAATGCGAAAACCCATCAAGACTCAATAACTCAAACAAAGGCCATGCACAATTTATTGTTGTGCGTCTTTTCTTTTCTTGTGAACTGTTTTTTTTTCTTAGTTGTTCAAGTATTCCTTGTGGAAAGTGCACTCCATTGAATGCACCAACGCTCCAAGCACTTGTCGAGGGTTTCACTTCACTCATAAACAGGCTGCTGCCGCAAGGGTGGATGGTGAGGGGACGGGAGCGGTTTTAGAAAACCACATTGCTTTTGCATTGTTTTCCATTTGTCAACTTTGTATCGAATAGTGCTTACATTTTTCGGTATTGTACTTCCCCAATTGAAATTGAGGAAATGGGAGCAACTGGAAGCACCATCGAGAGGGCCAACTTACAAGATGACCTACTTGCCAGGGAAGGAAAAGGTTCAACGAACCAAACGGATTTGTTGATGGACTTTTGAAGTTAAGTAAAGTTGATTTAAGACTGCTAATCGCTGATCTCATGGACAGAGTTCTTGGATAGTTTTAACTGGAAGGCGAACACATTCTGTTGATCAATCAGTCCTCTGGCGAGTGCTTAGAATGGAGCGCACCTTTTTTTTTGGATAACAAATTCTGTGTGGTACAGTCTCTCTTTGATTCGTAAGCTTATGGTGTATATAGAGTACGAAAAATTCAAAAAGTTATGCTTTATATGCGCTAAGAAGCTACAAAGATTTGAATATTACGCATACGCAGTGCTGTCTTTGATCTTTACACATTTTTGTATTACAGTTAATAAATTTTAGTCGTAAATATTCATGCTATTTATTTTTTTATGATTTATTCTCGCAAAGTGCAATTTCTTTTAAATAATTATTTTTCAAGCTGGAAACAATTACTTGATTTATATAGTGGAACTTTTCAATCACCATTTAATCCTCTTCAAATTTGTTTACATTTTACTATTTTATCCTTCCCTCCACTTTTTTTAAAAGTCTGTCTAGTAGTATTTAAAATAAAAATTTGTACACTAAAGTTTAGAAATAGTTGCTTTAAGTCAATTACACCGTGCTGTGGGAAAAACGTAGGAAGTGATCTATCGTACTTTGCGGAGCAGGTCACGTATATCACTTCCTCATACTTATTTTTCCGCGGAGACCCCCAAAATCTGAAGATATGACCCAAGAACGGCTTAGTGATCATTTTACTTACTTAACTTGGAAAAACTCGCTAATGCACCATCTAATTTTAAATAAAATGGTTCATTTCGATAGCAACGAGCAGGATCTAGTGTATTAAAACCAATGAATACAGAAATGTAACACGATGGCTGACAAATGAAGCTTACAGATCTGGTATTTTGTACTTATTTTCAGAAACTTTCACTTCAACCACCGCTGGCATAACAATAAACTCCAAGCTATTGTTTCTGGGAGATTCATATTTTAGTCCATTTACTTTTTCGTTAGTCAAATGTTCTTTAGATCAATTCGGTTACCGTTTGCCGATGTTATTAGCGAATTTCTGAACAAATATCAGCTATCTAGTATTCTTTTTTGATGTAATTACAGAATAACTTTTAACTTAACATAAATGACACTAAAAGTATAGTTTTCGAATGTTTTTTTGACAAATATAGTTGGTTTTTTTTTAACATTTTCACAACCAGTCAAAATTTAATTGGGACATATCACATTCATTGAATTTTCAATTGTGATTTTTTACCACTAATAAATATTTACTTGTGACAAAAACCAATGCTGTTGTCTACAAAATATTTGTAGTACGGTGAAGTCTTGTATTTTACGGAGAATAGAAAGCAAACAGTTGACTTTGTTTTCGAATAATTAAAAACCAACATAATATAAATAAGTTTTTATTAACAAGAACAAAACAAAAAGGAATTTGATAGTGACGACAGTGTTAAAGACTAAAGTTTTGTTCCTTATACAAATCTTATACGTACGCTTATTTACAGAAATGCTCTATCATCGTCTCTTTAAAATTTTGTAAATATCTCTTTCCGTTCAAAGAGTATCGAATCTATTTTGCCATAAACAGTGTACCTTTATGCTTATAAAAAAATTTCCTTTTTGCGAAGCAGAGGATGCAAATGTACTGAAGCTGATTTGGAGGTACCCCATTCGCGATGACAGCGATCTTAACTGTTGTGCTCATTCCAAGACAAGTCTTTGCTTCAATTTTGCCTGTCTTTGATGTGTGCAGAGCTAAGAAAATCATATAAGAAATCGGAAACGAAATTTTATGCTTAGCTTGAATATTAATGATGCTGACAGCAGCGATGAAACTCACAACTTGACTATCGTTCGTCCGATCTTTAGCGGATCGAGTAATAATCTTGATTACTAAATAAGTTCAGTCGGAGATATTTATGAAGTGTTTTTTAAATTGCGGAAGCAGAAGGAGGCATGTCAAAAATTTACAATAAACTTATTCTGTCTTCAAGTGTAAGACGTTTTTGCAAAACCTTTCTTTTAATAATTAAAAGAATCGGACTGAGAAACGAAGAACTTCCGAGACTAGCAGCCCTGATAGCAATCCATAGCTCACAAATAAGTTTCTATACACCAGAAATTATGACATTTATTTTATACCCTGAACTGGATCATAGGTGTTGGTGAACCAAAGCGAAATGGTATACCTCATTACACATGAAACGTGCAGACGAACCGCTATTTCTGTATGTCCTGCCATTTTACTGTTTACATTCGTCACTTTGCCCACTGGGCTCGTTACGTTGCCCTTAAATATGATTGCCCGAACATAATTGTACATAAATATTCACGCACATACTGATGCGGTTCACGCACATTGATTGAGTGCTGGGCAAATAATTCATCAGCGAGGTCGGCCAGATAAACCCGAAAAATGAAAATAAAAACAAACCAAATTACGCATACGTCACGTACGCCAAACTGGCTGGCAAATAATTAACTATGGCAACGGCTTCAATGCATCCTGCGTCAGCATCTGCATCTGTATCGATTCCATTTAATAATTTTCATATTTACTTTTTTAATTACGCCCGCAAGTATTTACCCAAACGCGAACAAACAACAACAGCAACAAATTATTAAAGTCAAAGTGAAAGTTTGTCCCCGCTCCAAGTGGAAATCAATGTGCAAGAAAGCAAACACTTTTGCAAATTGTGCGCCACTGCAGCATCTGACACGCCTACCGCCCAGCACCACCCCTGCACAATCTTTTTTCACAGCCATCCACTCGACTATGAAATCAAAATGGATGATGGGCGAAATGAAAATGGAATTTTTAATGAGTTGCTGCAAAGGCAAAGGCCAAACGAGCATTGGGCAAAAAACAATGGAAGCGAGTTGGGCGACTGCTGCTGCAGTCAAGTGCGCAGGGCACCAGCAGCTGAAACTCTTTAAAAAGGCGAACGAAATGCAAATTGCATGCCAAAAGATGCGGCGAAAGTTCGATGGGAAAATTCAAGTGGTATGGGATTACAAAATCCTAAGTTGAAAGGTAAATTTAGGTTCAATTTTAGTTTAGAAATTAAAACGAATCGGATGAGTGGCCAAAGCAAATACGGAAAATTTAAGAGATTTATTGCTGGATTATCTCAGCTCCCAGCCCAAACGATGGAGCATGGTACAAAAAAAAAACAAAAATTCCCATCACAAAAGATTGATTTGGCCCCTCAGTCTTCATGACAAAACCGTATTGAAATCACTCACCTGTATGATGGTTGGGGAGTTTTCTAGAAAAAAATGTAATTACATTAAGTACGAAATTCGCCAGAAAACACACACAGTTTCGCCTCTTAGGGAGATATGTGAGCTAAAGTGTTTAAAACGATGAATGCGCGTTGACACGTTAGGAAACCAAGTACAAAGCAGTTAAGCTTAGTACACAAAAGAGTTCAGCCTTGTTTACTTCTTCTTTACAAGTTTATTTTCAATTTTGGCCACGCCCCTGCGGGAATTTGAAAAAAAAACATATCTCAAACGGTTTTAAAGATATATGGTTCGTAACTTTTAGGCATATTTAGTAATCAAGATTACTTATCGATCCGCCAAAGGAATAGTGAATATTGGATGAGCGGTTCTCGAGTTATGATCAAAAGACTGTTCGCTGCTGCAGCGCAATAGAAGCGCTGCTTTCAGTTGCAAAATCAAAATGAATCATCAAAATTTATGCTGTGCGTATAATTTCGTTGGTACATAGCATGTTTTAGTCAGGCCTGACCGACTTTCTTTCTTGTTTACTTACCAATTTCGAGAAATTCTCCGAATTATGTTTGTTGAAGGGATTAAACCGAAACCGAATCGCTTATTCCACCTGGTGAACCGAACCGGCTTCCTTTCAAAAATGCCGAACCGAACCAAAAACCACAAAGAAAAAAAGTTCGGTTTGGTTGAGTTCTCTGACGAGTGAAGACGTGAAACGCTTTCCTCTAGCCAATGATACTAAAAAATTTTAATGTTTGAATAGTCTCTCTGAGATAATTTTTATACCACACATCGTTCGACCTTCTACATACTTAATCGAACGATATATAATCGATCAATCTCTTTCTTACAAATCAACGTAAGAACTTAACAATGACTGAAATGAAGCAAATTCCCTGTAGCTCCACATCCTTAGAGATTGCATCCATTTTCGAATGTTTTTTCAATTTATTTCAGAGACATAAAATTTTGGACAAGGCGCTGCTCCTTCGGTTTATATAATTGAAAGTCTGTTCTGGATGTGGTCGTACAATTTGTTGTAAAAATCTCGGCAGCCCATCAAGCCGTTCCGTTCAGGGAAATTGCCTATCTCGTAGTTTTCTCAAAGCATTGACCAACAATGTAGCTGGCTGATTTGACAGATCTAGTTCTCGTGATTCCATGCCCTCCTCCCTGTCTATACAGCTATCGGTGGTCGCATTAAAGTATTCCAAATTATCCGCTTCTAAGGCACGACGTGTGCTAAAGCAATTCCAGGCACTGCACATATCATTTGATTGCCTTTCCACTTCCGGCAGAGAGTTGGTGGAAGCCGTACCATGCAGAATAACCGCCACTGGAGGGTTTGCTATGTGGGGTAGGGAGATTTTAGGAGACAAAATACTACTCTGGCTTTCCACATCGAAGTAGCAAATGGGTGCGCGAGCGGTGGTCAGTCGTTTGCGAACTTGGGGCTGGGTGGTGAGTTCCTTTACACGATCCGCATAGCGCAGGGTATTCAGGGTATGCTCCACAGAATGTAGTCCCGGAGAGATCATGGCTATCATGCAGGTTCTTACCTTCTTACCACCGATAAAGGAGTCTCTGAGCACTTGGGTGAGCTTGGAGCCGCGAAAGGGTAAATGGCTGGACTGGCGACTGAGTGCACGTATGCATTCCTTGAGGGCCAGCAGGGACTTGTTGATTTCGGCACCCTCTAAACGGGTCTGGCGATCAGCCGAGCTATTGTCAGCGCCTCTTTCATTGCCGGCCAGATCAATCAGCGAGAATTTGCCGTGCACCCGTGCAGCCTTCGCAGAGCGTAAAATGATTTGGAAAACCGCATGAGAACGAGAGGACTTGGAGTTAGCCGAGGTTTGTCCCGAGGTGCGCACACTATTGCCCAGCTCTAGCAGTGCCAAGACATCGCTGGTGTTTCGCACTGGCTTCTCGGTGAGACCCACCACCTGCACCTTCTGGTGACCATCTTCCAGTACGCGCAATATCGGCTTACCCGGCATAAGTAGATCATAGACCCTCGATCCGTATATCTCGAAGAAGCTGCAGGTCACGGCCAAGTCCAGTCCAGTCTGTTTGAGCTGAGCGAAGACATCGCTTGCTGCCATGGCATAGATGCCATTGCTTGGATTCTGCTCTTTGCCCGTGAACTGACCACCCATGGTATGGGTCTTACCACTACCAGTCTGTCCATAGGCAAAACAAGTGGCCATTCCCCCCTCAAAGATGTGTTTAACCAGGGGACGAGCCGTGTACTCGTAGACCGTGGCATTCGAGCAATCCTCATTGAAGGTATAGTCAAAGCGAAAGTTGTGATTCTCTAGGAATTTCACCAAATTCACATGCTTGCGCGGCTCATGCACCACCAGAAGATCCTTGCTTGGCACACTGATCACATCCAGTTCGCGTTCATTGATTTCCCTTCGGTTCAGCGGACGTTTCCTTACACACACCACAATCTGATGTTCCTTGAGTGGTCCACGCACTCCCGCTTGCAGGGGCTGGAAGTCCATTTGCAGTCTATGAAGGCGTATCATGCGCGCTATCTCCCAGTTGGGATGTCCTGCGTCTTCCATCTTCTGCTGTTCACGCTGCTCTCGCGCCAGAGCCTGTAGTTCCCGCCGGCGTTCCCTGTGCTGTCTCAGACGATCTATCTGCAGCACCGCATCACCTGGACGATTCGGCAGTTGCCGGGGTGTGGCTGTCACCACTTGGGGAGGCAGACGTCTCGGAGCGAATGAGGAACTGCCCGCCTTTAAGCGAGGCAAGGCAATGGAACGCCCACTCAGCTTCGGTGTCGGCCTCTGCTGTGCTCTAGGCGCTATTGAAGCCGTGGGATTACTGCAATGTGCTGGGCCAAAGATTTGCGGATTCATATCCACAATCAGCTCCAGCGGCAACTCTTTTCCGCGTATGGTAAATCCCTCGGCCCATTCCACGGTCACGGTATTGTTACTGCCGCCATCCAGCTTGATGATGCCAGCCAAATGAACGCGTCCATCGGAGCGACGAATGTACACCTGCTGGTTGATCGAGAGCACGTCCATGGCCGACTTCTTTGAGTGGAAGGCAGACAAAATATATTTTAATTTTGATTTCTACAACAAATTTTTTATATTTTTATCTGATTGGTTTTGTCCAAAACTGAGTTAAAATTTTTGGTTGATTTTTACGAACGCTATGCGCTACTTATTTTGACAAAACAACAAACCGAAAGGGGCGAAAGGAGACAAGCAAAGCGAGAGCTTTGTGATCGAAAAGTGAGAATCAAAAATTAAAATTTGAATCTACCGAGCAAAGGTTTCAGGAGCCACCAGTTAGAGTGTCGAAATACCTCAAGTGATACCTGTACTTAATTTTGTATTTCTTTGTGAATGTTAAATACAGTTTTTCCAGACAAACCAACCTAGACCGATGTCTCAGAGACCTTAAGAGGAAAATCAAATTTTTTTTAGTTTAGAAGTTTTATCGTCTCAAGCAGCGGTGGGCATGATGTTTGAGTTTGGAAGCAGGCCAACAACCACACATTTTGTACCTCACAAAATTTGTACGTGCTACCCATCACTGCTTCAAACGGTGCTGCCCAACATAAATAAGCGTAAAAGGACGTTTTAAAAGCGAAGAGAGAGATCTGGCGAGAGCAATCCTACTCATAATCGAACGATCTTGAAAAGATAATAGTTAATAGAGTCAGTCGATTTTCTAAAGTCGCTGTAAGTGTCATCAGTTTGCTTTTCAGGAGGCTTATGGGATGGTTTGTTGGGGACTTGCATTTAATGGGGTCAGTAAGCTCCGTTTTTGTGAAAATGGAGTCAAAGCTTCAGCCAAACTTTATAAATCCAAAGTTTAAAAATAGGTTAATGGACCTTCCAACAAGACACCGCTCAAACCTGGCTGAAAGGAGAGCGTAGGTTAAAGTCAGTCGTGCCGAACTTCGATAAACCTGTTACTCAAGGGAATTAAATGTTAATTGGCCTTCCTTACTGTTATTTAACAGAGCATTAACATTAATGTAAACATATCAACATTTAGTTAGCAAACAGCGAAAAACTACTCTGAAAAGTATGCAACGTTTTTTATAACCTTTATAGCTCTGTCATTAATTAACCGATATTTCTTAAAATTAATGAGATTGTAGATTTCAAGCACATACACCACACTGCAAAATATGAGCTATTATTGCGAGGGCGATAAGGGAGGGGCCAACATTTGAATTAAACTTTACATTTACACTTAAAATTTGGATGCTCTGTTCCTCTAGTCTTTGAGATCTGGGTGTTCATACAGAAGGACGAAGATGGATATATCGACTCGGCTGTTGATGCTGAAGCATCGGAGATGCTTCTTTCTGCCTGTTACATACATTTGCAGGACTTTAACATACCCTTTTTACCCTACGAGTATCGGATATACTTGAAACGAGAGCGTAAGTTAAAGTCGGCCCTGCCCGATTTCGAAATACCCGTTACTCAAGGCAATTAGTGTTTAATAACCTCATGCGGCTCAGATAAGTATGCAACGTTTTTTAACTCTGCCATTTATTATCCGATCTTTATGAAAATTTGTGAGATTGTACATATTGGCCACATGCACTATACTGCATAATCTGAGATCGATAGCTTATTTCGATAGCTAAGTTTTAGGAGATATTCAACATTTTTTATTGCGGGGGCCTAAATTTGAAACGAACTTGATCTGCCTGCAGACAATACTAGCTTACATCTAAAATTTGGTTGCTCTAGCTCTTCTAGTCTCTGAGATCTAGGTGTTCATACAGACGGACGGACGGACGGACGGACGAACAGACGGACATGGCTATATCGACTCGGCTGTTGATGCTGCTGAAAAATATATATATTTTATGATATCGGAGATGCTTCCTTCTGCCTGTTACATGCATTTGCACGACTTTAGTATACCCTTTTTACTCTACGAGTAACGGGTATAAGCATGTACCGAACTTCATATTTACGGATGATTGGCCTGCTGGTAGCCCCGACCCGAATCAATTGGATTACAAACTGTGGTCACTTCTCGAGGCATGTATTTATTCTTTTGTCCGAGCAGTGGACAATTCTCCAATGCAGGAGGCTCGCTCTGCGATCGATAAGTGGCCTGAGAGACTTCGGCGTTGCTGGAAGTACAAGGCGGTCATTTTGAATGAATTGTTTTACGATTTGTAACTAGTGAGTGGCATAAAAGGAAGAACAAATTTTTGAAAATATTCGATTTCATAAAATTATGAGTAATTGGTAGAAAGTAAATTAAACAAATTTTTAAAGAATTTTTCCCAATACCTTAATGCATCCCACATATATTTTGACAAGCTGATGCTAAAGCATTGAGAAAAGTAGACTTAAAGTGAGCTTTTGTTCTCAGTTTCGCTGAAATCTAACCAGTCGCACAAAAGGCAGGTAACATTGATATACGAGTCTTGTGGAATAAGCCATCCCCCCTTCGGTCCACCCGACTGTCTGTTGCATATCATTAGGTATATCAAGTATCAATTAACTAACAAAAGAGAGACTAATATCTTTAAGGGACTTAAATAATATGTAAATAATATGTGGACGGAACAAAGCTTTCCTCCTTCTATTAAGCTTTTTTCACTTTAACAAAATGTAGCATAATTTCTGAAAAATGAAACAAAATTTAAAAAAATGGAAAAAATGGAAATAATTTAAAAGCCTGCCAGGTGTGGGCGTGACTCAGTCACGAAGGCAAACAGTTGCTTTTTAATTAAAAAAGATTTCTCCTCATCAGCGCTAGCTTGGTTAAAAGCACAAGTTCTTGAGCGTTTATTAAACTTGAGTTGGCCCACGTGAGCGGGAAAGAAAGTATGCAGAAAAGCCAGAGAGTGAGCCATATTTTTCCGTTTGCCTTCCAGTTGATTAAAGTTATTTTAATTGGATTTTAATGTTAATGGTAAAAGTTTATTTTTGTGCCAGAGAAAATGCATTTAATTATCTAACTATTTTCCGGCCATTTTTCAAAGCAGTTTTAGTTGCATTTTAATTAATGTCACAGAATAAAATAGTCAAATATATGACGGATTTGCGCAAAATTCGGCTAAACTAAAGCCATAAAGTGCACGCGTGAGAGCAGAGAGGATGGGGTGGTGGTGGTGGTGGGGGGTGGGCAGGAAAAGCCTTTAAGCCATAATTTAATATATTGACACAAAGCTTTGTCGTAAGACACGTCTTTGCGCCCGCCTTCCCATAATCCCCCCAATATGCTATATTGACAGCTGTCAAAAGAGCAGGAAAAAAGCAGCAGAAGCAGTAAAAGGAAAAGTAATTTTTTTTTCTCTTTGGCTTAATGTGCAACTATGCGGAAAATGTGTAAGCTTGTTGGACACTGCCAAACAGAACTGACCCAACCCAACCCAACCATTTGTTTTTATATTTTTAACATTTTTGATTTGAATTCGAAACTTAAATCCAGCATTTCTCTCACACTTTGACGGCTTCCCCGTGCATTCCATTACTCACTCAGACTTAAGTATCAGCTCCTCGGGCCATCGATTCACTTGAGCACAAAGTTTTCTTGAAGCATTTTGGTGGCCACTTGGGCCAGAGTTTCAGTTGCAGGCAAAGTGCATTACGAGACAAAGTAATCGATATACCCGTACCACATTCCCAAACAGCTTTAAGTCTTCAATCACAACCGCCGAGTGGTTGGGTTTTTCTGTTCTCTCCGACGGAATTTTTGGAAGCCTGTTTAACCCTGATTTAACTCAACATTAATGCGACTTATCAGTTTCAAATTGAAATGTTTGCACTTGGCTGATTTCCAGCGCGATTCCTTCCGGTTTTGTTTGCGTCTTGTTTTGTGTGCGGGGCGGAGTAGGGAGGAGGCACGAGCAGCTGTGTCTCTCTAGCCGTTTTAATGCCAGGCTAGGTAAACACTTTGCGAAATGAATTAACTTTAAGCCGCAAAATTTGTGCCCTTGCGTGTGTGTTTGCACACGTGTGTGATTGTGTGTGTGTGTGTGTGCTTAGACATAAATGCTCGTAATTGTTTATTTACATAACTTGACGTGAGATTAAAGACACTTTGATTAACGATGCGCAGGTAAAGACCTGAGCCGAAATAGGATACCTTAAGAGTGGGAAAAATCGATAGTTGGATGTTTTTCTATCTATCATCTGATTCGGCTATTTGCACTGCATTTTTTGTCTACTGTTTACACTGATAATTGCCCCCACAGTACCTCCCCCCGGCTGCTGCTTTGCCTTCTACAGATTGTTGTCATTCTCGAGCCAATAAATTGTTGGCAGCTGCATGTTGGCTTGCCCTCCTCCGCTCCGCTCTCTCTCTTTATTTTGGTATTGTCCTGTTTGCTGTTGGCTGCATGTCCTTACACTTGGCCCGGCTTGGGGCGAATTATTTATGTTGGACATTACATTTACAGTTACAGTTTAAATAATTCTCCTCAGTGCTCAGTGAAGCAAGCAAATAAATAAATAACATGCACAAAAAGATTAAATAGATAAAAGTCAGGCACAAATGTTGCACCTGAATTTTAAGCAATTTCAAATTTATTCTCAATCCATTTCGGGCGTCGTCTTAACCCCAATTCACCCCTCTTTCTTGTGGCCTCTTCACGTCTGTCAAGTGTTGAACATGCAATCGCTCGCGTGCCAGCAGAATATGGAAAACATTAGAAAAGTGCTTTAAGATAAAGAAAGAAAGAAAATTTACTTTGCGTTTGGAATTAACAATGTCAGAGCAAGTGGCACAAAGAGGGCAAAATAGTTGGAGTCAATTAAAAAATAATCTTTTGCACAATTTGTATGCAAACCTCAACCTACTACTGGGAAACAGTTAAGAAGGTCTGCTGCAAAATACTCTGTACCAACGAAACTAAATGATTAGTACATATTATCGTGCTACAGTAGAGTGTATTGAATGTTCTCAATGTTATTGAAGGATCTTTGAATTGTGTATTCCATTTTTGTTAAGTGGTATGAGCAAACTTAAATGTTAAGACATCGGGTCGAATGAAATCATAAAATACATCATAAAATTTTAAATAATTTATTCGTAAAAGTATTTGCGACCCCTTTAACATTTTAAACTTATCCCTTGCTTACCCCTCTACCGTTGTCATCTATTAAATCTACTCTAAAAACGAATCTTATTTACAAATTTGTTTTTGGCATCACCATCCTACTTACCCCTCTTCAAGATAATCATTACTAAAATTCAAGATTTTTCGACTTTGCAGTCTACAAATCTTCATGATAGTCACAGCTTATTTGAAACACCCGAGTGTTTAGAGTAAGTGTTTGACACTGCTAAGGAACCCTTTCTGCACCAACCTATCTACGAACTTCTGCTTCCAACGCTGTCTCAGCAGCTCTGAGGGATTCGATGTGCTCACCAAATTGCTGCCGTCGATTGCTAGCCCGATTGCTGCGTTTCTGCAGATCTTAACCTGGCCTGCGACTCCAGTTGTTATCAGCTCTTTTAAGTGGGATGAGCATATCAAATTACAGGTTTCGGTTGCTAACCTGTCCAGCCCCTCACGATTGTTTTGGAGCTTAAAAAGCACGCTGGAATGCAATGTGTTAAGCAAATTGCAGCCGTCGATTGCTCGCCTGTTCAGACGTTTCGGCAGCTCTCCAATCCGATTGACGACTTTCCTGTTGCCCTCTTAGTAGCTCCGCTTGCCAAGAATTATCTTGACTACTCATTGCACTCAACCTTCTTGCACTTTTTGGGGTTCGCGATAAATAAGAATTTCGTCTTCCTTGCACATTTTGGAATATCACAGAATGACCGTTTCGTTCGATCTATGCATCTAATGCTCATTTTAAATATTAAGGCGGTTTTTTGGTTAAAATGCCTAATAAATATTTTAGTTTATCAACCATCTGTGTATAAAATCTCGTCCAAGTCCACAACAAAACTCCTTTCCTTTGCTTTCCTCCGGAGGCAACACATGATCTGCATGACTGTTACAGAGTAGGAACTGTTTCCAAATTCTTTAAGCGGGCTTTAAGAATGTAGTGTGACTAAACAAGAGCCAGAATCCACTAACACGGCTAAAGCGTGATCAAAAGGATTGTAAATTAATCGGATTTTGGAGTTTATTAGCCTTAAGTAAACATTATTTTCTTATTGAATGATTTTATTGATATATTACATTATTACTTCCATGAAGACAACATATCTTATACTTTTAGAGGGTTTGTGCGTAAAAGCTCATTTAGCTGTATCGATTGTATTTTAAAGCTCTTCTTTTGGGTAATACCCGACACTCGTTAAGTAAAAGAGGTATACTAAAGTCGTGCAAATATATGTAACAACACTGAATAACTTTGACATTTACCAACCGATTGCTTTTGCTAGACATGTTTTGGAAACATCAATCTAGTACAATTTTGACCATGGAACGCTTCACACCAAAACAACGTGCCGAGATAGTGACGCTGTTCATCGAAAATAATCGTTCAATTGTGCTAACTCAACTCAAAAAATTTTGATGACCGATGAGGCCCATTTCACGCTTTCTGGTGGTGTTAATAAGCAAAATTGTCGCATATGGGGCACGAAAAATCCACACGGCATCCATGAAATACCTTTACACGACCAAAAAGTGACTGTTTGGGCCGGTATCAAAAAGAGGCGATATTGACTGGCCACCCAGATCTCCAGATTTGACCGCCCCAGACTTCTTTTTGTGGGGCTATTTAAAAAGCAAGGTTTACGCCAGCGATCCACAGACCATTGAAGAGCTTAAGGCCAACATTCGTGCCGAAATCGCCACTTAATCGACTGAGACGCTCGAAAAAGTGATGGAAAATGCCGCAAAAAGGGCACATTTTGTTGTGGCCAATAAAGGCGGCCACTTGATTGATGTTGTGTTCAAAAAGTAGTCGAAATAAATTGTACAGGACCAAATTAAAGGAACAAGATCAACATATAGCAATCGGTTGTTTGTTTTTATATTTATTCAGTGTTGCCATACCGACACTTTATATGGCGCACCCTGTATATTTATGATCAGCATCAATCTAGTCGGGTCGATGTAGGCCTGTCTGGATGATCACCTAGAATTCAGAGACTAGAAGAGCTCGAGCAACCAAATAGCGCTGCGTGCTAACATAATAGTGATATGTTTACACTAATGTTAATGCACTGTATATTTACATAAGATAAGTTCATTAAACATTAATTCTACTGAGCAACGGGAATATCGAGGTGAGGCATATTTTATTGCCATTTGGAGCGGATTGATTCTGTACACGTACAGATCAAGCCGGCTCGGCCCAGGCAGCGGTGACGTGACCAAGTCGGACGTAAGCACCAAACGTCGGCAGCGTTATATGTCGATTTAACCAACAGGAGAAAGTCTTACTTCGCTTTTCTTTTTAAATAATATAAAATACGAAAAATATGGAAAAATAAGAGGAAAATAACTCAACTATACTTAAAACAAAGTGAAAAGGAAAATGAACTTACTAAGTCATGGTGCTATACGTTTTAGATGTCTTTGATTTAACTCTTGGTGCTAAAAGTGCAGGGCTTATGTGAAGCTATAATCAAAATTAACGTAAACTTAATATTTATCATTTATATCCTGGACCTATATGCTAAAGCTTATTTGGCAGGTTTGGTATCGAGTGAAATTTCTGTGGCATTTTATAAAGAATAGCTTTCAAGTCTCTAATGATTTCTAATGATTTGACAGTTGCTCCAAAAAGTAGGCTACAAAAGTCATTGATTTCACTCAATTTTTTAATGTTCAATCGAAACCCAAAAAGCTTGTAGCTTCTGGTCCATAAACAGCAGCACCCCCTCCTTACATTTCTATAAAAATGGAACCATTAATATAATCACTAAAAACTTTTCTACAATTTCCTACAAAAAAATACCGCCAAGTAAAATATGCTAAAGGCAAATATGGGAGAGAGAAGAAAAAAATGTGCAAAGTGTGAAATGAAAAGAGCAGCAAAGTGTGACTGCTAAATAAACAACAACAACAGCAACAGCAACAACAAGAACAGCAGGGGCAACTAGCCCCTGAGAACTTTTGCCGGCATAAACTTGCTGGCATGGCCAGGTCCTTACGTGTGCGTGTGTATGGCTGTGTGTGTGAGTGTCACGCTAACCTCAAAATTGCCGCCAACAATTTAACAAGCAGACGTTGTGTGAAAAATATATCAAACAGAGGAGAAAGAAAAGCAAAGGCGGCGACTTTTTATAACGAAAATTGCGTTAGCACTCCACACACAGCGAGGCACAGGCAACCCACGTCCCTACAGTCGAATTACCAGCATAAAAAGTGGCCACCATAACCGAGCAAACATTTTCCCAGCCACGTTTTGAATTATGCATGTCTGCTACACATGACTCCGGCTCTGGCACTGGCTGCAGCGCCTGCCTCCACCGCCCCCCCTATCAGGCGAAGAAAAATATACATATTCAAAAATAAAATGACAAAAAAAAAACAAAAAAACTACCGCTCGTGGCCTGTTTTCTCGAGCCACATGCAAATGCGCTCCAGGACAGGACAGCAGCAGAGGAAGGATTTGTTTTTGCTCTCCCCTCAACCATAATGACTAAATTCGCTGCCATAAAAATTCACAGGGGTGCATTTATTTTGGGAATAACTTGTAGTTCCACTAGTCCAAGTCCAACAAGTTAGAAGAAGGGTGGCTTATTTCAAGGATAATTGTGTTTGATGTATTAATCCATAATTTCAGTGCCTTCTGTTTTTACCTAGAACTAACAACTAAGATAGCTGAAAGACTCAATAGGTTAGGTTAGGTGGTTCCGACCGACCATAGATGGTCCGACATATACCTTAAGGTCCTTAATGAGGCCGTGTGAACACTCAATAAGTACTCACATAATATATAAAACACACCAAACCCTTTATTTCGTTTATTATGACAGACTTTAATTTGTTGAAAAGGGGTACTGTGTATCCCATGTGGCCCACTCATAAATTCTTCCTCTACTTGATTCCTTTCCGGTGAAAAAACCCGGAATACATTTTCCTAGAAGTCTTCCAGCGCAAGCATAAATATAAAGCCAATTTCTCAACTACTTTACAATTCCCTACAATTCGTATGCAAATCATTGGGTAAACATTTGTGCTCCTTCCACGTGCACTTGCAATTAGCATAAACTTTCTTCATATTCATGGCAGGACAATCAATAACCCCCAAACGCCAGACTTTCGTTTCGCAGTCCTCCTCGCCCATTCGTACTCACATTCAGTTATGCCACTCAAATTGCGAATATAATTGCCAGCAAAATAGTAATTAAATGCGAAATATACTTGCAAAAATCTTAAGTGAATCGCGTGACTTTGAGTCAGCAAAGAACTGGAGCGAGCTCAAGTACGTCTGTGTACTAGTATTTTTCTTAATTTGAAAATTTGTCGCAGCCAACTTGACCCTGGCCCAAAAGACCTTGCGATCCAAGCTCTGAGCTCTGATTGAATAATAATAAATCAGTTGGATTCTTTTTTTACGAGCCCCGCACTTGTTGTTACCCCAGCGCACAAAAGCAACGATAAGCGAACAACATAATTTAGCCCAGGCCATATAATTTCTCCCCCCCCAACATCGCCACATGTCAGGGCGAAGTGTGAGCAAAAGTTTTCCGTTTGTCAAAATGTAATAAAGTGCAAACAGCAGCAAAAATAATGTGAACACATAAAAATACATAAAGTTGTTTTCCCTGCCAAGCTGATTGTTTTATATATTTGGTTTCACCCTTTCACATACAACCAGGAAAGGGAAAACGAAAACTTGAACTTGGCTTTGACAGGAGGAGGTGTTGAAGCAAATTGTCCAGCGGGGATTTTTGTATCTTTTCAGCAAAGAACAAAGCAGACAAGTTTACATGCCTCGAGGGGCAGCACAAAGCAAATAATTTGAGTTGTTGTTCTAATATGTTTAATTAAGACAAACTTTTGAATTGAGTTTATTTTTTTGGGTGTTTATTAAATTAGTTATTAAGATAGAGTCCTTTGAGATATTTAAAATTTAAAGAGAGAACTAACATTGCGGTATAAGAAGAAAGTTAGAAACACTTGACAAGCTCTGTTGATTGTGACATCAAAGCTTGAAAGCGATTTGTTTCCAGATATCTTATTCCACCTGGTCTGGAAAATTCGTCGCCAACTTTGAGAGGTACATTCCTTAGAACTTTTCTCTTGACCACTCCAATTCCGCCTCATCCGCTGCTGTTAATGTGGATGGTGAAGAGATGAAGAGAAGCGTTGAAATACGTTTAAGCAGTTCCTAAAATGAAAAATTGCCTCTTAGACAACTTTCAAGGCAAGATTTTACCTTAACGGCTAAATTTTGAACTAAAAGAGAACATTTCTCTCAGTTATTTTTTGAGGAAATGGTCATAATGTTAGTTTTTCTAAACGTTTGTAAAGACAGTGCAGTTGCACTCGAACTCACAATACCCACGTTCTAAGACGACTTTCTAACATCTGAGCCACGCGGCTTGTACCAGCTGAGAGCCTAAATTGACATTACGAACGTTAAGGAAAAGTAACCATATATTTAGGTGACTATAACCTAAAAATTTTGCCATTTAATATGACTTGACGCCAGAACGGACTTATCTACAACAGCGGACAGAGTTAAAGTTCAAAAGAAACTCTTTTATAAGTTTTTCAAAAAGAAGAATTATTTCAGAAACACCACGACTCTCACACAAAGTATTTGCTTCCTTGGTTTATACTTCTAACTTGTGGGGAAATATATTTAAAATTTAAGAGTAATATTTGACCGACATTAAGGAACCAAATTCCTAACTTTTAGGCAGTTTTTTCCTTATACCAAGGTTAAAATTACCTAAAAATTTATAGTCATCAGCAAACTTTAATTAAGGTTAAGAAGTCTTTGGCGGCATTTTAAATTACCATGATTTTAAGGTTATTTTTGGGCAATTTATTTATTTGGTGTGCTGGCTATCATCGTTCTACTTAGCTTATTCAGACAAGCAATCAACTGAAGAATAGTATATCTACGACTTAAAAATGGACATTATACAGTCACCGTAAAAAAAACAGCTGGTGTCACAAACTAACTCAAGTTGGCCTGCTCCACACACATCCACAAGCAGGAAAAAGACATTGACAAATTCTTGATACTTAGACTAAGAGTCAAATATATTAATAATATGTTTATCATTCAGTCCTTAAGTAAGTCTCTAATGCAGGGACCAATTCCGAAACGAGTATCGGTTTAGATGCTTACCGAAATCTTAACAAAAAAGTTATAAAAAAAACTTGAAAGATTGAATCTCTCTAACATCGAGCTGAGTGGTTTTACTCAGTTTATTCACTGCTTCCAGCATTTCGCTCATAGCTCAGCGGGTTAAGTTATCATGCAAGTTCGTGTTCAGTCACCCGAAGGTAGATTGTTAATAGAAATTTGAAGAAGTTTTTCCGGAACAGAATAATATTTGGTAAATATAAAATAAAACAAGTAAAAAAGTCGGTCGAACTCGACTAAACCTTACTCTGTACCTCCCAAAGTTTGTAAGTGTTGCCCAACGCAGCTCCAGCCGGTGCTGTCCAGCATAAATTTTTGATTAACCAGGTAACTCGACAATCATTCATCCGATCTTTCACATTCCTTAGGCGGATCGATAAATAATAATAATAACTAAATATGTTCAGAAGAAACGAACCTTCTATTTTTAAATTTGTTGGAGATATGAAGATTTTATCCAATTGTGGCATTGAAAATAAACTTGATCTGCCTGCAAGTAAAAGAAGTTTTTGTTTTTTCTGTAAACTTACATTTGCACATACTTGATGTATACTCAGTGTACATTTGTTATCCATTTTAATGAGGTGCAGGGTATTGAAACATAAAATTCATAGAACATTTTAGACACATAAAAATGCTTGTTTTGTTATGGAAAAACAATTTCTAAATTCAAAGTCTCATCTCTTTGGCCTGGGCCAAACCAGTCAGTCATCAACATGCTTGTCTACGTAGCCAAAAGGCATTCAGCTAAATATTGCCATCTTATTTTCTTGAGTCGCATTTAATTGTATTTCCACCAGCGGGTAAATACAAATTTATTGATTCTCTTTTTGTTTAGCAAGAAGAAGTAATTAGAATGCCTTAAATCAGATATATTACTGAACTGAACAAACAAAAAAGTTTTCGGCCAAAGTAAAAAAAAACTATATTTTCGTTACGTTCTCTCTTTGGGATTTAATATGCGGCGGCCACTTTTCTGCACAATTGCGAAAACAAAAATTTTACTTTTGACTGGTAGGGGGAGGCGAACGGAGTTAAACTTATGCAAATGACTTATGCAGCGTATTTCAGCCTCCCCCGCTTGGCCTCGTGCTCAGCCCTGCCCGCTGGAAGCCAAGTCAAATAAAAGCGATGCGAACTTTTGTTAGTTTGGTTTAAGTGCCGTGGAAAAGGTTTCAAGAAGTGCGCAGGGGTGGCAAGGGTCAGTTGATGCCACGCTTCACGGCTGCTTTGTTTTCAGAAGGAGAAAAATTTGCCATAAAAATACAAATGCCACTTCTAGTTGGTAGAAATAACTCAAATGCCGTTTTGCTCTTTTTCTTCTGGCCATTTGCATTTCACCAAAAAATAAAAATGGAAAACAGCTCCGGGGGAAGTTATGCACACATTCTTTAATCTCTGGCGCTCAGCAATGAATCTCTGAAGTTGGCCAATTTGTGGCCACTAATTCGGTCTTGGCAAGTGTACTTGACTATCCCCCAAACAAGTCGCAGGGAGCGAAGGACTTGGTAGACTTTTAACGATGTCATCGCCGTAAACTTGTGACCCTCAGCTCAGTTCTGCTCAGTTCAGTTTTCCCTTTATCAATTACGCCGGCATTTCTCTTTTAATGATTTCGGTGCAGGCAGCCTCGATTTCCTCTTTTCTTTGCGCTTTTCTTTTGCTGACAAGTGCACATTTTTCTTGGCTCTGCCACGGCCCCCAGTTTTATACTTAGCTCAAGAAAGAAGCAAAGTTTGCTTTTCAAAAAAACAAGAAAAGAAAAATGAAAAACAGCAAAGTTTTCTACATTTTTTTTTCCAATTTTTTTTTTTTGAGAATTGTTCGAAGTTTGAAGAATGCAGCAGTTTTTTCTGTTGGCTTTCCAAATTAGTCAGCCGTTAACATTTGCAAAGAAATTGGTCTCTCCTTGTTCATAATTTGAGCTCAAAGTTGAAGAATTTTTATTAATTAGCTTGCGTAATTATTAAGACATTCTTTTAAGTAATAGCGTTTTATTTCTTACTTGAACAACAACACAAGACAACAAAGTGATATTTTCACCAGTAAGTTGAGGAGTTAGTGATGTTTCTAAATTATTTTCGTGTTTTCATATATTTTATATTTATTGTACTTTGAGGTAAAAGTGGCTTGCAATGGTTATTTGGATACTTTTGTAGGCAGGTGTTGTGCGGAAGTGAAAAAAAATGAACATTTGGGTAATTCTGAATTCACCACGAATTGCTTAGGGAAAGTTTAAGCGATTTTGAACTGTGATTAGTTAAGATTGCAAATTTCGCGATTCGATTTTCCAAGGCTATCCGATACTTTGATTCTTCTAATGCACTCATGCTTGTGAATCCAATCACAGCTTGCCGGTTTGCCTACAGTATCACGGAATCACTAATTTCACGGTTTTTGGACCATTACCCAAGAATTCTTTCGTAAAAAGCTTCTTCAATACAATTACCAATAACTGAAATAAATCTTTAGCCAAAAAAGGCCCAGTTGTTCTTTGTTGATGAATTACTATACCCTTTTCTCCCCTTTTTATTACCTTGCAAAGGGTATTATAATTTTGCCCAGAAGTTTGCAACGCATAGAAATATTCATTTCCGACCCCATAATCTATACATATTCTTGATCAGGGTGACGAGCTGAGTCGATTGAACTTTGTCCGTCCGTCTGTCTGTCTGTCTGTTTCTACGCGAACTAATCTCTCAGTTTTAAAGCTATCGAGCTGAAATTTTGCTGAAATTAAATGGTATAGCTGCCATCCAAAAGAAAGGTCTGTAAAACAGTCTTAGTTAGAAAAACTTTTTTGTTTTTAATGGTAGCATCCTGCAATTTTGTATTTGGTTGTTTCTCATTCTTTTACATAATTCTACAAACTTTTGTCCAAATCGGATTACTATATCATATAGCTCCCATACGAACGATCGGTCGGAAAATGGGAAAAATATTTTTTTTTTAAATATTTAAGCGAGCACTTGCAAGGATATAAAAACTTCGGCACAGACGAAGTTAGCTTAGCTTTTTCGTTTAAATATTCAGATAGAAGATCATAAAATCTGTCATGGAAACAGCTTAAACTTTAAAGTCTTCTCTTTTCAACTTAGACTTACAACATATTCAAACTGTTTTAACAGAGACTTTTTAAGCTTAGCTATTTCTCCGTCCTAATCACTCGTTTTTTTTATCAGTTAAAGTTTATATCCATGTTAAGGTCTCACCTTCTATTCAAAATAAAAGAAGAAAAAAAAACAAGAATTTAAAACTTTTTGCCTTTGATGTCTTTATTCAACATTTTTTTTATTCTCCATACCTTTCAGTATTTCTCTCTGACTCTGTTTTTCCATTCATTTCATTTTGGGGGGCTCTTTTTACGTATTTTTTATTTGCCCTTACGGTGTGCGCTACTTTTTGCAATGTTCACCTGGTAGCTTATCTCGTTGCGATGATCTGATAAAGCGGATAAAAAGGCAGACCCCTGTAAATCTTGCCTCAAATATGAGAAAAGTATTTAGGGAATAAACGTCGAGTGAAATCGAAATAAAAACAGAAACGGAAACAGAAAACAGACACAAGCAAAGGCGCAAATGGCAGGCAACTTGTTGCAAATGCTTATCAATTAATAAAAATCATTGCCTACTTTTTTGCGCTAAGCGCTCCGGTCTGCTCCGGCCTTGCTCGAGGGAATTTTTTCTGGTTTCTGGTTTTTGCTTTTCGTTTTTATTTATGACCAACGCTGTGAGGCTTAATCCCCATCATTTATACCAATTTGTGAGAAAATAGTTGCCATATGGAAGCGGAAGGCATGATGAGAATGAGATTTGCAGGCAGGATTTGGATGCATAGAGCGGATGTTGAGCCAAGTTGGGAAACACAGATTGTAATAAACAAACCACAATTTCAATTATTCATACTAGCAAATAATTCTTAGTCCTATATTTGGAAAGTTTTACATTTACTTGTTGGTTTATGGGAACAAATTTAAAATTCATTTCACTTGAGTGGAAAATGCTTATGTCAACAAAAGCAACATTAACAGACAATCGAAACTACTAATTGACTTACGAATTCGAAGAGTTCAATTGAAAGTAAATTTGAAATTTAAATGAAATATCAACATTCATAAATAAACTTAAGTCTTTGGGCACTTTCGGCTTCTAATTCACTTGGGGTCGTAAAAGGAAATAGAATAAATTAATATAACCACACACAAATGGTGCACCAGCTGTTGCCTGCCGAACTGTGCTCAGTAGTGTCCCCAACAGGATTGTCCGAGAGGTCCAGTAATTAATAAAGTTATTACCGACAACAGGGGCTCAAGAGTGAAAACAGCTTACATGTGGAGACCATTAAGTTGTAATTATGATCCAAAAAAGGGGAGGGGGATTAACTGACGTTATGGTTGGACTTTATTGCTCGTGGTTTTCTGGTCATTCGATATTCGTCACCATGGTCACCAGCCCACACACTGTGATTGCAATTTGTCAGGCTTGCTGGTTTCCAGTCTGGATACTGCATCCAGTTAATAATGAGCCAAAACTTGCAGCAGATGTTCTGCTCAATGGTAACTACAGAATTTCATAGAATAGCACAGAATATGAATGAAGTTCACATAGAGATTCAAAAATATTTCGATGCTTAGTATTTTTAAACGAATTCCAAGCCTAAAAAAACTCTTCCCATACATGTTTTTCTAATGTTAAAAGATCTTTTTTCTTTCCTGGAACTTTTTTACATTACTGTATTACCTTCTTTTCTATATTTTGTAACATACAACGTTGATGTTGTTCAGTTGAACGAGAAGTTGGTAGTGTAGCGCCTAGCGGAGCACGCGCTGGTTCCGGCTCAGAGGACGTCGGTAAAGGGATGGGTTCAAAGGGGAATGTACCACCGTGCTACTCTCTCGCTTGTTCTACATATAATTAAATTAATTTCGCGTGCGATTAGGGAAGATAGGAAAGATCTTCATAAAACTCATTGACAAAGGACAGCAAACAGAAAGCAGAAAGGGGACAGAAAAGATTATAAACGAATGGACATTACGTAATTTGACAGAAGGAAGCCAGTGCTGATGTTATTGCACTGGCTAACGCGGTTTGTGTGGCTGCGCCGATGTTGCTGCGACAGCAGATGTTGCCCACCCTGCCTGATCACCATTCCGCCAGACCAAAGGTTAGGTCGGTGATCCCTATGAAAATACACAAACTACCTCACCGACATATTACGGCGACGCATGGCTCCATATAAAGAAAAAGATTAGAACATTTTCAAAAATAGTTCACAAATTTTAATTTAAAAATAAACCTCATATTCTAAAAACACGATTAAAACGCAAGCTTAAATTAATAAATAAATATGGTAATATAAAATTAATAAAATTATACGGTGGGCATTATGTGGAGGTAACGATTAAAATGACAGTTTTAAAGGTAAATTTAAATTAATATTCAGATTTCAATCCATTAGAAGAATGAAGACAAATTTAGTAAATTTAATAAAATAATAAATGCAAGAAGTAGATGGGCCAAGGCAAAAAAGAAAATTTTAATGATTGATATGCCGCATTAGTAGGGTATATCAATTATCAAAATTTATGGGCTCATTTCACTTTTAGCTTCTCTTTTTATGTTCGGTGATCTCTTTAGCGTACTCTCTTAAATTTTTTTGGGTCTCTCTTAAAAGGTTTGGGGCTGAGAGAAAATAGCACTTTGGTTCCACTTACATGAAAATAAATCCAACGATGAAAGCGCTTCCATACGAGGGTGGAACTGAAAATTGTAGCTGGGAAGGAGCACAAAAAAAAAGAACACACAAAAACCAAAAGGGAGGACAACTTTGAGCAGAATATATAATATATTAACCGGCGGCCAATTCACTTCGTTTTTTTTCTATTCCTTCTTTCCTTCTTTTCTATTCATCTTTGCTGTAAATTGTTCTCAGTGAGAGAGAGCCGTATATGGCGATCAGATGCACGAATAAAAGAAGGAAAGAGAAGAATTTCGCTCGAACAAAAAAAAACCCAAAAAGGGAAAGCAAAATATTTGTTTTTGTTATGCAACCAATTTAATGCACTTAATTAGCGTTGCTGGCGAAAAAATAGAATATTCTTATTTTCTTTTTGCTTTCTCTTTTCTTTTCCTCTCACTTCCACTCAGGGATTTTCGGCGGGATTTTGGGCGCGATTTCCTCGTTTCTTTTAGGTCTATTCTACCTTTAATTCTAATGCAAAAAAAAATGGTTTTGGTGCGCTTAAAGACGGGGACTGGCCTTGTTCATTTCTGGCCACTTCACGCAACGATTTTAGCCGATCTCGGGTTGAAGCAAACGCGCGCTCGACGGACGTCCGCCGGCTGATACGGTTTCCACACTGGAGGTGGCCTCTGAGCTTTCCTTTTTGTGTGCAAAGCCTCTGGTTTGCCGAAAGCTCTCTCTGTCTGCCGTCTTGGGTTCTACCTCGCTGGGCTAGTAAAACGGGGAATTGCAGATGAAGAGCGATTTGGGAACTTTAAGAGACGCACTTTGATCCAACGCTGATGGACTTTGCTCTATCTTTTTGGATTTTGGCTTGGTGGTTAAATCCACATTGGCTGGCTCGTAATTAGCTCCAAATTCGGCTTATTGCTTAGTGCCACACCTGCAAAACAGGAGTGGAAGCGAATGCCAAAAGCCCGATGAGAATGGATTCCTAATTATGTCGCTTAAATGCCGGCGACAATATCACCATAATTGCCAACTTACCGCTTTAGAGGAGTGGCACTTTCACTAATTATTTTTCCTTGATATGACGGCTGGAATCACTTTGACATTACTACATTGATGTTCACAGCACTTGAAAATAATTTTTGGGGTAGTTTGGAATGGATTTGCATGCGCTTAAGAAAATAATGAACCTTTCTTGGCGAACTGCAAACTAGACTAGCGAGCTGCCTGCTCCAGCGGCTCTAAAGAAAGCTATTAACAGAGCCTGTGAGATCGTCGCCATTTTTAGCCTACAATCTCGCTCAGTTATCTAAGTATCTAAGTCGCTCCATCTCTTACCAATTATAGGGACTAATTGAGCGCTAGGCGGCGCTGACGACCTGAAGCATTGCCTATTTCCAGGCTGCAAAAAGTATCTTAAAGATTTCTTTTGGCGACAAGCGCACTACAATTTCCCCCCCACCAAAATCACACTTTGGGGTGATCAACGCTTGGAGCGGAACTGCGAGTTGCATTTCTAAGTATTTATTGTTTTAAATCTTTGGCATGGAATTTGCCAACCATACGTCCTTGTAGGTCTTCAACTTCATAATATGCGTTTCCTAGTTTCCGTTTGATCCTGGCCTTTATGAACGCTGGTGCCAACTTGGCACTGAATCCTTTTTGGAAATTGCTCTGCTGGAAATTACGTCTAAATATTTCCTGACCAACGTTAAAGGACACATCTCTACATCGTAAATTATAAGTCCTTTCATTACGTACATGTTGAGCTTGCATCACCTCTTTTGCCTTTTTACGAATGATATCAAAGGAATCGTCTTTACTAAACTGCACTGTTCTGTCTTCTAACATATGTAATTCCCTTAGGAGTTTGAAACTTGCCCCATCGGTAATCATATGTTGGCCAAAAGCCAATCGATATGGACTAGTATGTATTGCAGAATGTACGCTACTTCGAAGAGAACAACAAATGCTGCTGAGATGTTCATCCCAATTCTTTTGATTCGGATGTACATAAGATTTTATTGCAGCTATCACTGACCTATTTACTCTCTCTGAAGCATTAGCCTGTGGAGCATAAAATGCAGTGTAGGTATGCTTTATATTGTATTTTGCTAGCAAGGAGTTAAAAGCGTTTGACTTGAACTGAACGCCATTGTCAGAAACAATGGTTTCAGGCACTCCAAAGCAGTGAAAAAGATCCTGCTCCAGGAAAGGATTTATTGCTTCAGCAGTAAATTTCTTGACTGCTTTAAGAAAGGGAAACTTGGATAAATGGTCCAAAACAACCAATATCCCTATATGTCCGGATCGACTGCGCGGATATGGACCAAGGAAGTCTACGTACAACTTCTGGAAAAATCTTTCCGATTGACCTGTGTAACCTAACGGTGGTCGTAAAGTATAGTTTGGGTATTTGCTACTCTTGCACACGTCACATTTGTTGATGTAATTTTTAACGTCTGTTACCAAATTCGGCCAATAATACCAGCGTCGTAGTTTCTCTAACGCCTTGTTTATGCCACAATGTGACGACAAAGGGTCTTCGTGAGCCCATGTTAATGCGGTAGGTACTAAGTCTCCTGGTAACCAAAGTTTCCAAACATTATCGTCAGATACTTTTTCCTTTGAAGCATGCTCTGCCCGACGATATATATAATCGTCTACAACTCGAAGATCGGGCATTTGAGTTGCGTTTGCCAAGATCTTGGTCCTAATCGCTAAGTATTCTGGCGTCTGAAATGACTTGGACTTCAGATCAATTCCACTTGGAACACTTAAAACTGATAAGTCCTCAGTAAAAGTCCGAGAAAGAGCATCCGGAACTACGTTTTGGGTGCCCTTTCTATGATGGATTTTGAAAACAAAGCCTTGCAGCTTTAAGGCCCATCTGGCGAGTCGTGAGCTGAGATCGCTCTGCGACATAAGCCATTTAAGGGAGGCATGATCCGTAATGATCGAAAATTCCTGTCCCTCTATATAAGCTCTGAACTTTTTTATTGCCAATACAGCTGCCAGGCATTCTTTTTCAGTGACAGTGTATTTTCTTTGGCACTGATTCAGCTTTCGAGACATAAACGAAATTGGGACTTCTGCACCCTCAATACTTGTCTGCATCAAAACAGCACCAACACCAGTGTTACTTGCATCGCAGTGAATGGCAAAAGGCTTGCTGAAGTCAGGACTGTGTAAAACAGGTGCGGTACTCATTTGAGTCTTAAGTGTTTCGAACGCTTTCTGAGCTTCCTCGCCCCAAACGAAACTACGTCTCTGTTTCAAGGTATCCGTTATTGGGGATGCTAAAGCAGCGTAGTTCCGGATGAATTTGTGGTACCATCCGGTAAGTCCCAGGAAGCGACGGACTTGCTTAACTGAGCGGGGTATAGGAAAGTCGACAATAGCCGAGATTTTCTGAGGGTCAGTGTTTATTGTACCATAACCTATTATATGACCTAAATATTTCACTTCCTTGCGACAAAACATGCTCTTCTCGACGTTTATTGTCAAGTTCGCTTTTTCTAGTTCGGTAGCCACAATTTTAAGTACCTCTAGATGCCTTTCGAAGGTATCGGATACGATCAGCAAGTCATCGAGATAAATAAAAACCTCATTTCTCAAGTGAGCTGGTATTATTTTGTCCATTAACCTTGACATGGTATGTGGAGCGTTAGTCAACCCAAATGGCATTACTGTGTACTGGTATAAAGGCCTACCAGGCACTGTAAAAGCAGTTTTGTCTCTGGATTTGGGCTCTAGGGGGATTTGCCAAAAGGCATCCTTTAAATCCAAACTGGTTATGAATTCTGCTGCCGGAAGTCTTCCTAAAATACCATCTATTAAAGGCATAGGATATGCGTCTTTGACGGTGACCTCATTGACCTTCCTACTGTCTATGCAAAGACGAACCTTTCCCGGCTTTTTCACTAAAACTGCAGGTGAAGACCATGCACTATTCGACACCTCAATAACTCCTAGTCCCAGCATACGGTCTAACTCATCATACATAAGCTTCTCGGTAGCTGGAGACACCGCATAATGACGTTGTTTAATGGGCTTTGCATCCTCCACGTCAATTTTATGTGAGATAAGCGATGTTTTTCCTAAGCCTTTCTTAGCGAATGATGGGAATAAGTTTATGGTGCTTAACAACAATGTTTTCTGTTGAGTGGTTAACGGTCTTATTAGTGACTCTTCAAGTGCAGACACACTGGGCCCTTCCGGTACCAGGTGAAGTGGTAATAATTGGAATTGAGTCCAAAAATCAATTCCAAGATATAAGTCACCGGACAGAGTAGGAACAATGTAGAAAGTTATTTTGTTAGTCTCGCCTCTATAGCTCACTTCAGCTACGAGTTTTCCAGCTATCTTTTGAGACTGGCCATCAGCGGTTCGCACTGTGGCTGCTAATGTTTTATATGGCATATTTTCTAAAACTTCTGAAGCAAAATCGCCTCCTATGCAGCTAATGGAAGCGCCTGTATCTAATAAGCCAACCACAGCTTTCCCAAACACAGTCACTTGTGCATATGGCCGATAATCGCCAATTTTGCCAACAATGGCCGACAGCAATAGCTTTATTTCAGCATGACGTTTATGATTAAATAACTTCCTACGAAGACGAGAACGGGACGTGGAAATATTTTGAAAATCAGTGCACGCACTGATAGGTAAGTCAGAGAAGTTTACTAGATCTGGGAGTAATTGTTGAGATTTGGACGGCGTGGCTAATCGGTGTTCGTTCCCTTGGAAACAAACTGTTTGCGTGCACTTTTCGGCTGTACACGAGCCGATAAGTTTTTTGCTTGACCAGAATTACATTTGCGGCAGCTGGGCTTATACGTGTCCGCTTTGCCACAACCATAGCAAAATACTCTTCGATCTGCAACGCATTCTTGGTATCGGTGGCCTTTTTCACCACAATTCCAACAAGTTGCTTCGAAGGCTGCCAGCTCATAGTCATCTTCTTCCTCCTCTGAGGACACTACACCACCTTCGGCTTGAGTTTCTACAGAGCAGACTTGCTTGCGGGGCAAAGGACGGGATAAACCACTTAATGGACGAGCTTTGTTCATGGTTTGCATAAAAATTTCCCGAGTGCGCACGAGGGTTCGCAGCTGTTCAATTGTGGCTGCAGGTTCATACAAAATCTCGAGTTGAGTTTCTGGAAGAAGGTTAGCCCGAAGGGTCTCAACTAAAGCAGGTTCCGACATTGGCTCAACCAATTTATCTGCTAGTGCAGCTATGACGCCATAGAAGTCGTCAAAGGACTCATTCATGCGTTGTTTGCGCTGCTCAATCTCCGAACGAATATTGCGATCGGTTCGCGAATCTTTAAACTGGCCTCGGAGTGCTAAGCATAGTTCGGACCATCGCACTTCGCGAACACTTTTGTGATATCGCCAATACCACTCACTGGCTCCACTTTCAAAAAGGTTGCTGGCATATCGCGCAACCAAATCTAGATTGCCATCCAGAGTTTGAGCTGCTAATGCCTCGACCCTATAGAGAAAATCGTCAATGGACATTGGTCCTTTTCCGGTAAATCGGAGCTTCCAATTGAACATGATTTGGCTAATTTTTTCTGGCCTCAAATCATTTGATATAGGGGTATGCAATACTGAACGAGCATTACTGGATGGGAGCACCGTTTGAAATTGAGCCGACTGACCTTGAATTTGGACATTAGGAGCTGGGGATGAACCTCCAACAGAAAGCGTAGAACTATTCTGGAGTCCTGCTGTTATGGCTTGGGTTAATCGGTCTGTCTGCTCCGACATTACAGCCGCAAGGGTTCGGGATTGCTGAGCCATTGAGGCAGCAAGGGCTTCTGAAATGGCCCTCTGCATAATTTCCGCCATCGAAGGTTCCATTGAAGTGGCTGCCGGAGCTTGAGATGAGTTTTCATCTGTTGGGGGCGGCATGTCTAAATCTATCAATTCTGTTCGTTTTTGTGATCTAGTCACTAATGATTGTGCCACTGAAGGAGTTCGAGGGTTGCTTTTTGCACCTTGCTCAGAGCTCAGATTTTCTAAGGAAGAGGAGTTGGAAATATCTAACGGCTGTTGGCACACTGGGCAAGTTTTCTTATTTCTTGTTCTTGTACTAAAACAAACCCGATGAAAATAATGACCACAGCTTGTTCTTAGCTGTTGTGCTTGATATAGGATGATTTTTGCGCAAATACCACAATGATGACTGGGATCTAAGATATTAGCCAAGTTTTCGTTGCTATGAACCAAGCTCATATCTAACAAATTCCACAAAAAAAAATTTTAAATAACTAACTTTTATCAATTAACTTAGAGGCGTAATTTAAAACAAATTTAAATTATCAAAAATAAATAAATTTCATATATATGATTGGAGACCATGCAATCGCTTTCATACGACAGTGTTTATTTGCATTAGCTTTTCTGTCAAACACGTAGAAAGAGGAAGGATAGAAGGGAGTTTGTGAGAGCATATTCTTATTAAGTGGCAGGTTGTAGCACTAGTCCACAAGGACCTGACTCCGACAGAAACCAAATATACTATCACATTCTCAATTACAAGCCTGTAAATAATTCTGTATACTCTAACAAGACACGAAGTTCAGCCGACAAACATAAGGCAATAGACAACAAATATTCATCCTGACACTCACGATCTTTTATAAGAGTTTAGAACGCTTCATAAGGCTAGAAAAATAAATAATAAAGTGACAGATGGGAAGGGATATATAAGTTGCTTGGCAACAGACTTAATTGGGAAAGTCGTGTTGACTCCAACGAGCAACTCGAGGGTGCAACTGCCCCAGCATATAATTTATTGGCTGGCCGTAGCTCAAAAGTCCACGTTTAACCAGAGTCCAACTATAAAACATCCTGGGAATAGCAGAAACACTAGGGATGAAATGGTTTAAGCCAATTATAGATCACGGAACTATATCTATGAACAGTTATATAGCATCTCCAGTAGATCAAGCTAAAACACATCAGTTAATTGGTAAAATTTGATTCTAGGAAATAAAGTCAAATATTAGCTGTTATTTCTCCTTAGACACCAAACAATTAACAGGACATAAGGGAAAGACGAAATCAAACGAGTTTTATCAAGTTTTGAATCAGATGTCTTTGATCCATTTCAATATTTTGCATTTAGGTCGGGGCTTGCCGGTCAGAGCTACCAGAGTTGGCTGCTTCTGGCCCCAAAGTTGGGCGCCAAATAAAATTATAATATAGATTATAATTACTGTAACATACAACGTTGATGTTGTTCAGTTGAACGAGAAGTTGGTAGTGTAGCGCCTAGCGGAGCACGCGCTGGTTCCGGCTCAGAGGACGTCGGTAAAGGGATGGGTTCAAAGGGGAATGTACCACCGTGCTACTCTCTCGCTTGTTCTACATATAATTAAATTAATTTCGCGTGCGATTAGGGAAGATAGGAAAGATCTTCATAAAACTCATTGACAAAGGACAGCAAACAGAAAGCAGAAAGGGGACAGAAAAGATTATAAACGAATGGACATTACGTAATTTGACAGAAGGAAGCCAGTGCTGATGTTATTGCACTGGCTAACGCGGTTTGTGTGGCTGCGCCGATGTTGCTGCGACAGCAGATGTTGCCCACCCTGCCTGATCACCATTCCGCCAGACCAAAGGTTAGGTCGGTGATCCCTATGAAAATACACAAACTACCTCACCGACATATTACGGCGACGCATGGCTCCATATAAAGAAAAAGATTAGAACATTTTCAAAAATAGTTCACAAATTTTAATTTAAAAATAAACCTCATATTCTAAAAACACGATTAAAACGCAAGCTTAAATTAATAAATAAATATGGTAATATAAAATTAATAAAATTATACGGTGGGCATTATGTGGAGGTAACGATTAAAATGACAGTTTTAAAGGTAAATTTAAATTAATATTCAGATTTCAATCCATTAGAAGAATGAAGACAAATTTAGTAAATTTAATAAAATAATAAATGCAAGAAGTAGATGGGCCAAGGCAAAAAAAAAGAAAATTTTAATGATTGATATGCCGCATTAGTAGGGTATATCAATTATCAAAATTTATGGGCTCATTTCACTTTTAGCTTCTCTTTTTATGTTCGGTGATCTCTTTAGCGTACTCTCTTAAATTTTTTTGGGTCTCTCTTAAAAGGTTTGGGGCTGAGAGAAAATAGCACTTTGGTTCCACTTACATGAAAATAAATCCAACGATGAAAGCGCTTCCATACGAGGGTGGAACTGAAAATTGTAGCTGGGAAGGAGCACAAAAAAAAAGAACACACAAAAACCAAAAGGGAGGACAACTTTGAGCAGAATATATAATATATTAACCGGCGGCCAATTCACTTCGTTTTTTTTCTATTCCTTCTTTCCTTCTTTTCTATTCATCTTTGCTGTAAATTGTTCTCAGTGAGAGAGAGCCGTATATGGCGATCAGATGCACGAATAAAAGAAGGAAAGAGAAGAATTTCGCTCGAACAAAAAAAAACCCAAAAAGGGAAAGCAAAATATTTGTTTTTGTTATGCAACCAATTTAATGCACTTAATTAGCGTTGCTGGCGAAAAAATAGAATATTCTTATTTTCTTTTTGCTTTCTCTTTTCTTTTCCTCTCACTTCCACTCAGGGATTTTCGGCGGGATTTTGGGCGCGATTTCCTCGTTTCTTTTAGGTCTATTCTACCTTTAATTCTAATGCAAAAAAAAATGGTTTTGGTGCGCTTAAAGACGGGGACTGGCCTTGTTCATTTCTGGCCACTTCACGCAACGATTTTAGCCGATCTCGGGTTGAAGCAAACGCGCGCTCGACGGACGTCCGCCGGCTGATACGGTTTCCACACTGGAGGTGGCCTCTGAGCTTTCCTTTTTGTGTGCAAAGCCTCTGGTTTGCCGAAAGCTCTCTCTGTCTGCCGTCTTGGGTTCTACCTCGCTGGGCTAGTAAAACGGGGAATTGCAGATGAAGAGCGATTTGGGAACTTTAAGAGACGCACTTTGATCCAACGCTGATGGACTTTGCTCTATCTTTTTGGATTTTGGCTTGGTGGTTAAATCCACATTGGCTGGCTCGTAATTAGCTCCAAATTCGGCTTATTGCTTAGTGCCACACCTGCAAAACAGGAGTGGAAGCGAATGCCAAAAGCCCGATGAGAATGGATTCCTAATTATGTCGCTTAAATGCCGGCGACAATATCACCATAATTGCCAACTTACCGCTTTAGAGGAGTGGCACTTTCACTAATTATTTTTCCTTGATATGACGGCTGGAATCACTTTGACATTACTACATTGATGTTCACAGCACTTGAAAATAATTTTTGGGGTAGTTTGGAATGGATTTGCATGCGCTTAAGAAAATAATGAACCTTTCTTGGCGAACTGCAAACTAGACTAGCGAGCTGCCTGCTCCAGCGGCTCTAAAGAAAGCTATTAACAGAGCCTGTGAGATCGTCGCCATTTTTAGCCTACAATCTCGCTCAGTTATCTAAGTATCTAAGTCGCTCCATCTCTTACCAATTATAGGGACTAATTGAGCGCTAGGCGGCGCTGACGACCTGAAGCATTGCCTATTTCCAGGCTGCAAAAAGTATCTTAAAGATTTCTTTTGGCGACAAG